>BQNB010000540.1:18303-56235 GCA_026074375.1 Tanacetum coccineum | reverse complement strand
ACACATACGCCTATATAAAAAAACTACTAAACATGAGACCGAAAAAATAAACCCGCACAAAATAAATAAATAAAAATAACAAAAAAAATTACAAAAATACTGATTTATTCAGCTAAAAAAATACCCGCGACATGAGGCCAAACACATACGCCCATATAAAAAATTACTCGACACAAAATAGGAAAGAAAAAAAAACGTATACAACATAAAAAAACCTACTCGGTACAAAATAAGAAAAAAAAATTACAAAAGTACTTAATACGCGATTGCTATTTAATATGAGAAAAAAAAACAAACTATTAAACATGAGCCCGAAAAAATAAACCCGAAAAAATAAACCCGGAAAAAAAAGAATAATGCCCCGCAACAACGCGCGAAAAATTAACGCCCGCAGCAACCCGCGGGTAATCTTGCTTGTTACGAATATTTTGTGAACCTATGTAACATATGGCCATATCTTATGAGGTGACGGCATCAAACAGATCGACCGATATAAATTATATTTGTGATTAGTAAAGCGAAAAATCAATTCATTAGTTTTAAGCAAACCTCATGCACCATCTGTTTAGTATCTTGATGACCATGATACAGTCTTTCATGAAACGGTGTAGAAAATCTTCAACATCATTACCCCTAATAAATCTTCAGAAGTTAAAGATGGCTACATTGTGCCCATCGCGCATACGATCATTGTCATGTGATCATAAGGACATAGATTCTTTGTCCAAAACGATAGGTTTTAGGTTGTTTTGTCGATTGGTTAGCTATCTTTCTTACAATAGAGTACGTGATTTGCAAAGAGATAATATGTCTGCATGTGTGTATTACCCTCATAGAAAGGATGAATTGCATATTATCAAAAATGATGTGTACACATATAATAGAGACTTGATGAGAGTAAATTAAGTAGTTCCATATGAACCACTTAATTAGCCACTCATTGGGGAGAGGGAAGCTTTAAAGCTTCTCCCAATTAAGATGCCAGAAGGGTTTAAACTCATAAATCTTCCCCACTAAGAAGAAAAGAACTTCACACATGAAGAACCAAATTTTGGGCCAGAAAGGTGGTCTTGTGTTTTGCGAGAAAGGTGAAATGGAAAAGAAAAAAAAAGATGATATGACGTTGAGATTAAGGTAGCGAACGCCCGAACAAATCTGTTAACATAAATAAACAATATTATTCTGTAACTTAATTTAACAAATTAATATTGGCAAAGGATTTGGTTGGTAGTGCAACTTGCAAGTAATTTAATCACCCAATCTCCACTACTCCACTAGTGTTTTGTTGTCTTTATACCGGATAAATTTAAAAAAAAATATTTATTAAAAAAGGATGTTATGAAATATTTAATAGCACTAGTTAGTTACCCGCGTATAGCGACGACAATAGAAACTTTACTAACGTAACTTTTATTCAATTTCTTACCCGCTTAGTAATTTCGTTTCACAACACTTTGAATGTATGTGTTCGTTTAGGTTTTTCGTAGCTTTCCCGCAACATCATATTAACATCATCATTCTCGCATGTAAAAAGACAACACTCTCTTCGAAAATATATAGTTTTAACGTATTAAGTTTATATTTAATTAAAGTTAAAGTTGTAAAAAATATAAAACATAAAATAAACTCACTAAAAATGTAAAAACAAAAAAATTATAAAAATATATCAAAATGGATGTTGAATTAAAGAGCACAAAATTTTTAAAAATATGGTGAAATAAGATCTTAATAAAATTAAATTGATAAAAAAATATTTCAATTTGAAAATAAAGGTGATTTTTTAATCAAAATGTGACACGTGTCACTTTATGATGTGATTCCCTAAAATGAGATGGATGGTCAAGATTGCACCTCCTTATCTTAATTTTAATGGGTCATACATTATAAATGCTTTATATAGTAGTATAGAAAATTGCAGTTTTTTTTAAGTATTACTAGCAGGGTATCTGTGCGTTACGGTGACGGATACCATGTGATTAAAGTACATGCACCAAAAAAAGAACAATGATGAGTTGATTAATCTGAGAAAAAACAAAAAGAAAATGATGTCAGTCCGGCTCGGTTCACTCTTTCTTTTCATTCGATTCGTTTTCGGATGGCTTTTATTGTCTAGTAGGACTGGTGATGACTTCGATTCTCGGTTGAACTCGTTGATCCGGACCGGTTTTTAAAATCATATTATAGGATGTGATTCACTTCGAATTATTGATAAAAGGGAGTATGTATGTTTATGTTGTATATAATAATTTATGATCGGACAATGTTTTATGTTAGTATCATACTTTACTAAGGGCATGCTTGGTTGAAGGTTATAGGGGGTAAGGAATGGAAAAGAAAATCATAAGTGATGGTTGGTTGGATATAATGCAATCATTCATTACCCCATAGTGGGTAATACACCATTCCTTCACATTTTAAGGGTAATCAAAATTCCTTCACGTATTTTTCCTTAAACTGCCATAACTTATTAGTTTTCTTTTTTAATTATATTACTTTCATTTAATTTCTCTATTCCAACTACATTTTCCATTTATCCATTCTTAAGTTCTTTGATGTTCGTTGAATGACATAATCATCTTTTCCATTATATTACTTTGGGTTATTATACACAAATGTTACTAAAGTTTGCGTAAATGTTCGATTACATTACTAAAGTTTAAAACGTTACAAATAGGTTACTAAATTTATAGGAAGCACATACTTCAATATTTTCAGTGTTAATCGGGCAACCTGAACGCATATTTTCAGATAAGTTAAGTAACATAAATATCGCATTTTTACAAGTTGAGTGATGTTTACAAATATTTTTATAGGTTCAGTAACTCATACAATAACCATGTATACTTGAGTAACCTATATGTAACGTTTTAAACTTTAGTAACGTAATCGAACATTTACACAAACTTTAGTAACTTCTTTGTATATTAAACCTATTACTTTCATTTAATTTCGTTGTGTTTTGGTTTCTATATTTTCATCCGAAGACAACAGGTTAAATTTTAATATAAACATGCATATATGTGAATTTTTATTGTTTCGCACTTGTTGCTAATTGATCTTAATCACTGTATTTAACTTTTGCTTTATGTTTGGTGTCGATTTTTTCAGTGAAATCATAGGAGAAACAAACACGGGTTTATTCTTCAACTATTTTACCAAGCAACATCAAGTTTATGGAATAGCCAACTTGCTTTACATTTGCATTTTCATTTTCATTAGCTTTAACATTCCATTTTACGTAACAAAAACGCGAACCCCTGAAATTATGTTTTTTGAATTTTTTTTTATTTTTTGATTTGTCTTATTATAATGTTTGTATAACACTTCTAAAATCTGTTGAAAACGGAAAGTGCGATACGATAAATATAATGGTTCGTCAAAGTCCAAATTTTTTTTAATCTGTCTAAATATTATTATAATACGGACTTATTTTAATATAATACCTACTTTGATCTTGTTTACGGGGTGACATTAAAAATTTTTAATTATTTTTTTTTTTTTTGTTACGAGCCTATTAGAATTAACTTTAGTTTGCAACCAATTAGTTATAAACTTATTGGATGTCGCAGTTTAGCTTTGATTATAGCATAATGTTTAGTTCTAGATAGGCATAACGTGTTTTTGATTCCTAAAAATTAAACTTTTTATGCTATTGAATTTTGTATCCAAAACATACGCACGTCTACTTAAGTATTAATTGTATAAATGAGCTTTAATCGTTAATTAGACTGGTTTTAATTATTATGTTAAATTAGTATATCATTCAAATTTTAAACATTACCAATTGGGAAGTTACTTTGAAAAATGTACCACCCTTCGTTGTATTTATATTGCTTTTTCGATTAGTAACAAATAATATGAGACCTTTTAAGCATCGACTAGCATCAATAATTTTCGTCACTACTAAATAATTACCACTTGCCGTTGAATGACTATTTTTAAGACAACACTAATTTATCTTAGAAACTATAATTACCCTCTTCTTTATGCGTGAATACTCTGCTATTAAATTCAACGCTTGAATTTATTATAATTACAATCTTAACTATCGCCTCTTAAATTGCGCCCTCGAAAAAAAACACTCACACACGTATCGCCTATACCACATTTTTTTTGCAAACTATACATTATCGCCGCTAGACAGCCATGCCATAAAAAAGGTTTGTCTAAACAAAATTATTCGTCGTTGGAATTTTTTCGAAAACAAGACACAGCTGCCGCTAGGCGCGGGTACTCGACTAGTTACTTTTATATTTGCCAATATGGTGGAAAGAATTACAAATTGATCAAACCCTATATTGTACTTCTACATGCATCCAAAGACACAAGTAATTTCAATAATTCCCTCATATGCCGAAGCATGTAGTGGGGCGGGACAAGATTAAAGATCAATTTAACCCCATACTACGCAGATAAAAAAACTAAAATTACACAAGAAATCAAATTTTATAGTTTAATGTCCGTATTAAATTTGTCCAAAAACTCCCGTTTCGCAAATAACACATAACTGGTCACAAGGAGTATGCTTATGTGTGTAATACTAGACATGTTCAATCCAAATTTCTCTATAAGTATAAGTCTATTTTTTAAGAATTTTATAAAGTCGATTTGCAAATATTGAGCATCACATGGTGATGTAGTGTAAAACAAGAGATAACACACAAATCGACCCTGTTGATTCACACGAATACCAGGATTGATTATTTCAACAATCGTTGATTCACACGAATACCAATTATTATGATAATCTTAGCAAAACGGCCAAAATTAGACTCTTTATATTTCTTGAACTGAATAGCTAGGGTTACAATACAGTTATTAAATAGGAAAGCAAAACTGAAACGGGCCTCAAAAGACAAACGGGTCGAAAGTTATGCTAAAAACAAAAGTCTAAAATTCTCGAAAAAACACGAAAATGTAAATAACTCCTAAAATATAATGATTCAAGGCTCGAAACTCCCGTAACTCAACTACGTTAGGTTACCACGGCGTTCTCCTCGTTCCAAGCTTCGAAACGGATTATCTGAGCCCAAGTTATGCCCTTTTGAATAAAGGGCTTTTCTTCACATGATTTTGAGCCTCCCGAAACAAAATGGCCCGTTCTTCAATACTTGGGCTTACATCACATGTCATATCACATATAAGCAATTAAAACAGACAGAAAATTAGAGTAGAAGTGAAGACATACTCTTATATTGAAAGCAGTAAATCATATAATGCATAGAGTTCTCAAAAGAGTCTTCTCCAATTGGAGAACCAAAAGACTTTCACTAGGTTTTATGCTAAAGTACTTAGATCGCCACATCCATCATATAGCATGATTGCGTGAGTCTTAAGGCCGAGATAAATCAAGATAGAATAACATGCAGCTTATTAACTTTTTAAATTTTAATCTAATCTTCTATATATAAGTAACATTATATTGATCTAGTGTTATATTCATTATTTATGGCAAGGATTGCATGTCATTGCCAAAATTTTCCAATAAAACAATAAATAAATCAAGATTTCATGTAGCCCTAGCGTGTTTAATATGTGTGTAACCAAACACCAAACGAGTTGGCTCATGATGCCACTGTTGGGATTTGATAACAAGTTAACCATTAACAACTACGAGTACGCAGCGGATATGGATCATGTTTGGTACATATGATTAACACACAATAAATAAACAAAAGGGGAAAAGAAACCTAACCCCTTGATGAATCAAATGTTAATGAAACAAAGTGACTAAGATGTCACCTCTACGAGTGCTCACACAAACACGTCCAACGAATGCGCCCGGATGCTAGTCCAACTTCACGTGTATTCCAAACAACCTTTGTATACCAATAACACCTGAATTAAATACCAAATCCAAGCCCTAAATCCTGAACCAAAAATCAGATGGTGGATCTAGGGTTTTGACAAAAGTCGGTTCAACCGAATTCTAATAAACCGAACCGAAAATCACCTAAGTGATACCCTAGACGTTTCTAATAGTTGTCACACCTTGAGAACTAATAAACCAAGACCAAGAACCTGCTATAAACCTTGTGGGATCAAATCACACTCGAAAAATCCCTAAATGGGATTACCGAATTAGGCAAAACCGAAAAAACATAAAACCCTAATTAGGGTTTTGATTATTTGGCTGATTTATTAATAAGGGAGGAAATATATCTGATTTGGAAGTGTTTGAGGCTTATAAATTTCGTTCTTATGAGCTAGGGGTGAGGGGTTTATATACCCTTCAAGCCTTACTCATGATAAGACTTGGAAACATGCGTTTAAGCCTTATCCCAACTCTCCTACTCTCATTTATCTCTTTAGAATGAACCTAGACATATTCTAGAATCATCTTATGGCTGGCTACTCTCATTAGGACAACCATAGTGTGCTTGTCCAATCAAATATGGTCTTTTGGTTTACTTTAGAAACGTACGTGAAGTTTAAACGCACTCTAAGTGTTTAACGTGTGTGCCCCCAATAGGCTCACACATTTCTAGTTGTATAGGTGCGTATCCAACTACCATAATCCAACATATTATAACCAGTTAATATTTTCACATAAATGAATCAACATATAGTACATCAGATTCAACCACCCCCGTGTTTGAGGCAGCAATGATCAGATCATGTAGTTGGATATTTGGATACTTATTAATGTATTTATAATGGAATTGATTTTTTAATTAATTCTAAAAGCTAGTGTAACCCTCTCATAAGAAGGTCTACTATACGATTGGTGTTATTTGTTAATCACTTTATTTCTACACTAGAAGTTTGAAAGTTTGGATAGCTGGTGTTGTGGGTTTCTTTGGTGGAAGACTTTGAAATGTACTACTATGTCATGGTCGTCATTGTGTCAGGGCATTTGTTCGTCGCTCTAGCGATCGTTGTCCCCTTGTTTTTTCGCAGGAACCACCCCGCTTCCAACGTCTTATTTAAGTTTAAAAGAAACCTTTACCAGGTATCTACGCCACATTTAACTTTCACCCAAATCAAATGAAGTTACAAACCAACTAGGCTAGCTCAGTTGGCCACCAAGGGTATCCTTGGGAAGGTTGTTACCACATGCGAGAGGTCTCAAGTTCGAGTCTCTCCGTGGGGGTTTTCCTTCAAGGTGGGAATCTGTGGGGTTCTGCCCCGTAGATGTGTCGATTCGAGGCTGGCAGGGACTACCTTCTGGGTATGCACTGTGGAATCGAATCACTAATTATTATTCGAGGCTGGCAGGGACTACCTTCTGGATAAGTATCGTGGAATCGAATGACTAACTTAGTAACTGTAGTAACTCGTCGTTCAAAAAAAATTATATCACACCCAACCACCCCTCGTTTAATTTACACGAGCCATACCGCTCATTAAAGTACTGATGGGTCAGATTGTATTGTTGAATGTCATCAATGAATTAAAAGCTATGTATTCTTTCCAAAAGTAATAACCTTTCCTTTTAAAGAAATTATGATTGCATTGTTAGATTTCTGCACTAGAACTATGAAAGTGCTGGTAACTGGTGCCTCGGGTTTCATAGGTGGAAGACTTTGCCGTGCACTACTCCGTCAAGGTCACTCAGTCACGGCGTTTGTTCTTCACTCTAGTGATCTTTCTTCCCTTCCTGCTCGTTGTAAAAGCGTAGCTCTAGAAACTGCATATAGGGATGTTACAGATTTTACGTCGGTTTGAAGCTTGTTCTGGCTGCCAAGTAGTCTTTCATGCAGCTGCTATAGTTGACTCACGGCTTCGAGATACATCCACATTTTTTTACTTTAAGCTAGATGATACTGTAATACTCTATATAACAAAATATGTTCTGTTAGAAATATATAATAGTTCTAGCACGACCGTCTATCAGTTATTAGCTTACCACGTAGAGTTAATAATTTAGAGCTTATAGTTAGTTTTTCCATACAAAACAATAACTGCAATTTCATAATATGTTTTTTTGAATGGTTTTGATATATCTGGTTAAGAGTTGATAATTTCAAACTGTTTCTTTAATATGTTTAAAAACGTATAAGAAGTTTGGATATATAAGCAACCACATAAAACAACATATACCGTTAAGTAAAGCTGTTTATGTGTTCTGTTAAAACACAATAAACTTGTAATATGATTAAAATGATTATATAATTAGGTGAATGTTGGAGGTTTGAAGAACGTACTTCGAGCGTATAAGAAGACCGATACTATAGAAAAAATAGTATACACGTCGTCGTTTTTTGCTCTGGGTTCAACCAAAGGGTATGTTGCGGACGAGACTCGGGTTATTACTTCTACTATACTAATATCTTTTAAAGTCAAGTTTTGTAGTTTACCACTAGGAATCCATATATACTCTCTATATGGTTATGAAATGCATTTTCGAGGGTGGTCATCCCAAGAATTGATGAATGTTTTGGAAGCTAAAATTATAAAAAGTACTTGTAAGAAACTAACAGATGAATGTTCTTAAATTTATATAAAGATTAGCCAAAACAAAGAAAAAGAAGAATCTTAATAAAAAAGATATGAAACCAGTTGAGAAAAAACAGTTACTTGTTTTGTTAAGAGTTGGCAATGGCTGGAATTTTATATTTCAGAAAGTTAAGTGCAATAGAATGCTGCTTAAATACCATATTAACTTCAAGCAACGTTAACGCTTGATAAACAACAAACCAAACTATGTCTTTGACATGACAAAGACAAAACTACTCTAGCTATACAATTCAAATAGAACCATAAAGAAACACATATAACTAAAGGAAACCTACACATTACGTGTTTTCACCCATAGAGTTACCCAACGACTTAGAAACAAAAAGAGTAGTTGTTTCATCATAACCATTCTCCACATCAACATCATCATCACTCTCATGTAGATCACAAAATACTCTTCTCATCTTCCATCATGAGGAAATCAAAAGGGTTAGAAGACGTGAAACCTGATGCCCGAGAAGATTCCGCTTTCCTATCAAACCAAATACCAGTCTTCCTGCATCTCAATAAAAAGTCGAAACCCTTTTTTCCCCTCTCTTAGCGATTTTCTAAACGATCACCCTTATTGTATTCTAATCGATCCCCTCCTTAATTTCTGGTACAAACCAGTGTTACACTTGCTGTTAAGGCTTCTTAATCTTTGATTCTGATTCCTTTAACTCGAGTCTACATCTGTTTTTGTCCCAGTTTTTAGGGTTTGTGATTTGATTTTTTAGGGTTTTTAGGGTTCTTATTTAATTGTTTTTGGGTTTCGTCCTTTGAGCAGTAGGACTCTAATTGCCATTATTTATTAAAGGATGATCTGCAATTAATTCTGTGTTCATTGTGTTCTCCGATTCTAACCCCAGCTAGCTAAGGTCTCGTTATTGAAGATTAGGCGTTCTCTTCTTGTTTATTACTGTTGGTTTTTTAGGTTTCATACACTAAGAATGGAGCGAGGATATCTAAGTCAAAAGGGGAGAAGGGTTGGGAGGGATGTGAAGGAGAAGCATGATTCGATGGTGGTTGAGACTGTCAAGGTGGGTGAGCATGGCAATGTGGCGTCGGGTAGTATCTCTACTACTCGAACTCTAACTAATGTGAATGCAGGGCTGGAAGTTCTACCGTATCTGAGGTACATGGGACTCAATCTCATACTAGTGCGAATAAGGAGAACATAAATGATGTTTGTACAACAACGAGACCTACTTTGATCGGTATTACTCCTGGTATGTCTTCATATGCTAATGTTACTGGTAAACCAAGTGGAAAGAAACTAAATATTTGTTCTTTGTATACACCAGGGGGTAATGGGATTGATGTGGTTGTCCTGGTGGAGTCTATTCGAGCTATAAGTAAACGATTTGCTAATACAGCATATGAATTTTTCTTAGGGAAGCGGGTGGCATACCCTGTTGTTGCTAACTATGTTAGGAATACTTAGGGTAAATACGGGCTTGTTCGTTCTATGTTTAACTCGTCTATCAGATTATTTGCCTTTCAATTTAGCTCCATGGATGGATTAGATGCTATGCTTGAAAATGGTTCATGGTTTATCCGGAATCACCCGCTTATCCTGAAGAAATGGCACCCGGATGAGAACCTATTAAAAGAAGATGTTAGTACTGTTCCGGTTTGGGTTAAACTCCAAGGTGTACCTGTCACAGCCTTCAACGAGGATGGTTTGAGTGTCATTGCTACTAAACTGGGTGTGGAAATCTAAAAGATGGGTTGAATAGTTTATCGCTTTTTGATTTAATGCAATGTTTGTATATAAAAACTTAGATTTGATTATATGTGAATTCAATATGTGAACAATATGAACAATACAACTATATAAACAAGTGATAGCAAGATATAAAATAAATTTGCAAGATAAGAGATGAGAGTTAGAAAGATCAAACCACAACACAATGATTTATAGTGGTTCGACAACGAAGCACCTCTTCGCCCTACTCCACTCCCCGAGCACCAAACTCGAGAGTTTTCTTCACTATGTCAACAAGCTCCCTTTAGGCGGAAAAAATCGTACACAACTAAGCTTACACCGATTTTCGACACTAAGCCAAATGTCGAGTGTTAATCCTAGCTAGAGCCAATCTACCACACCTTTTGTATTTTAAGGACTAAAATACTAACCACACTATCACGACTTCATTTCACCAAGTCACTAACACGATCACACCAATCTAACACTACTTACTACGATCACCACGATCTAACTATACTTTCTATGATCACCACAATCTAACTACGATACACACCTTCACAATATACACAAATGATTTACAATATATAATACAATTGCAACAAGGTTGCAAGGACATACACTAAGCTATAATACTTCTTCTCTTGATGGTAAGAAGTATTCTTCTCTTACACTTGAGAATATAAGCTTGGATCACTTGGAAAAAAAAGCTTATGATTTAATGATCAAAGGAAAGAAAGAAATGTATAAATTGATTTAGAATAGAAAGAATATGTGTGCAAGAGGTAAGAAAAACAATGGGGAATAGTCCAATATTTATAGGCAAAGCTGAGAGCTTTTTGTCTGACCGACCCCCTTAGCTCATGTGCCGGCCCCCTTATCACTAAGGGGGCCGCCCAGGCCAAGACGCTCCCTTTTTTGTCTTTTCCAAGGGAGGTGTTTTCTGGAACATTTCTAACCGTTTTTAGGTAGAAAATTTGAATTCAAAATATTTATTTTGAATAAAACATTTCTTTTAAATGTAAAAATGTTTTGTAAAAGTTATAAAAATGTTTATAACATTTTATAAAAAATTGTGAGGTTGAATAAAAATTCCTTTGATCATAAAATGCATTAAGCATTTATTTGTTCATACCTTTAAGTGATTAAATTTTCAAAATGAAAATTTACTACTAATTACTTGCTTACGTTTAATTTTACATTGAACGTTTTTACATTTTGTGATTATCAAAACGTAAAGAGGTCGAAAAGTATTTATAATGTTTTAGGCGTTATTTCTATCAACAATCTTCCCCTTTTTGATGATTACAAAATCTAAACTCATTAAATGTAAAATTAATTTTAAGCAAGTATTTAGTGAGTTTTATTTCTATTTCTCCCCCTTTTTGTAGAATCAAAAAGGCTTCATCGATTAAGACGCGTAAAATCAATAGAGTAGCCGCTCTCCCTTGATGTGTGCTCCCCCTTGTTCGAGGGCACCAAGGAATCGAGCTATGGTAACTTTGTTACAAAAATAAGTTAGAAGAACAAGACACCGGTTTCTAACATATAGCAAAAGAAAAGGAAAAATAATCAAATGAATATCAACTAAATGTCAACATATTTGTGCAAACCAATCATCACAAATATATAAAGAAAATATAAGATATAAAGACTAAAAAAGCAATTAAGCAAAAGATCATTCATTGAACATACAAATTGTGTATAAAACACAATCATTCAACATGCACTTATCAAACCTAAATATTATGCTTGATGCATAATAATATATTCTACATGAATAAAAACTACAAAGGTCTTAATTTGCATAGATTTCCATAGGAAACCATTAGACTTGCTTGCAAAAGGAGTGGGTTGGACATTTATTTAAAAGTGAGAAAAGGTAAGCATATAACTTGCTTAGTTGGTTGTTGGTAGAGAGTTTAGAGCGGAGGTGGTTGTTGGAGGGTCGTCTCATTGGACTTGAGGTGGTGGTTGTGGACGAGTAAGAAGAAATTCAATCCAATTGAGATATTCACTCAAGGTTAGGAATTGTTTTTGGTTAAAGATGCAACAAGGACAATAACCGACATGTTGTTCAACTTGATTTAAGTTGAGGGCGTGAGGCAAGTTTAGAGAATATGGTGATGTGGGAGTGTTACATTGGGAAAGTGTATGGCTAGAAGGTTTGATAAGTCTTGAAGTTGATTAATGTCATCAATGAGCATTTCTCTACTTGGAGATGGAGGTAGTGGAGGTTGAGTTTGGTTGTCACCTTAAGGTGAGGGTAGAGTTTGAGCATGAAGCACACTAGCAATATGTGGATTGATGAGTAAGTGAGAAAATAAGGGCTGTGTAAGTTGAGTTTGATTGGCACTTTGTATTGGAATGAGAGCTTGTCCAACATTAGTGTCACATGAATCACTAAGTGGAAGTGAGTGAGATTTTATTGAATCATTATATGAGTGAGTATTAAAAGGGTTTTCTTGTGATGGTTCTTTGAGAGGAGATTGTGGTTTGGGCATTGGTGTAGGCAAGTTAACATCAACCTCAATGGATGTGTTACAATAGTTCAACTTCTTTCTCCATACGGGTCTTACGGACATTTTATCCACCTTTAAAGATTTGGACAAGGGTTTGTGAGGAGATGTCATTGGAGAAGATGAAATGAGTTGTGATGACAAAGGTGAGGGTCAGGGTTGATTTATACTAGGAAGAAAAATATAGTTAATGATGGATGTACATTGTTAGAAAACAAGGCCAAGAAATATTGGTGAGATTTAGGAAATTATAGCTGAGTCTAGATAAAAGAAGATCAAAAAGCAGAAAAAAACAGTAAAATCCCTGTACCAGGTGGCCGGCCCCTTTATCTATATGGTCGGCCCTCTTATCACTAAAGGGGCCGCCTTTTTGAGCAAAGGGGGACGCCACCTGGAAGTGTCCAAAATGTCTCGGTTTTTGTTTTCTTGCAGGAAATGGTAAAAAAATGGATTGTTTTGTGTCCATTTTGCAGCGAGCCCCAATTTTTATGGCAATCAAGACCAATTCACATAACACTTAGCAAGAAAGCAAAAATGTATGAATATTCATGGAAAGAATCAAATAAGAAAAATATGAAGAGCATATTAATTGGAGAGATAACCAATAGATATAATGTTCCTAAGATTAGTACCTTAATTTTTTTAAAGATTTCTTAAATAAAAGAAGTGAGTTGTAAACACATTGTATGCGACTTGTATTTGTATTTCTAATCCTAGTGTGTGCCTATATGCGACAAATTTGGAGTAATGATTATTTTGACTCTAAAACAAAAAATCTAAGAAATAATCCAAGTGCTCCTTGATTTAATTTTGCTCAATCAAGAGTGTCAAAAAATATATATTAGATTATATATTTCGGCAACAAGTGTGAGATCATTATGCATGATTGGAAAATGTTTTTAGCATATCTTAATAATGTATGAAAATAGATTTTCATGAATTCCTAGTCGTGAGAATGATTTTGAGAAATAGATGGGGACTTACACACACACACACACACACACACACACACACACACACACACACACACACGACACACACAATCACACACACACACAGCATCAACACACACACAAATATATATATAATATATATATATATTTAAATAATATATATACTCGACACAAACACATAGAGTATGATCCGGTAAAGAAAAACTATAAAGAGAATGAAATTAAGAAAGATTTCTAGCCACACATTTTAAAATTATTAGAGAGAAGTTTTATGGGAGATCCGTCCATATGTGTAGGTGCATTTTTAAATAAATGGTGGTTATGTGGGTTTTTTCTTATCATTCTCTTTTAAGTTTGTTCCTTTTTATTTAATCCTAACTATATAATATATATATATATAATATATATAAATAATAAATAATAGGCATATATATATATACATATATATATATATACATATATATATAGTTTTGAAGTATAAGCTTTGGCAAAACAAAGATTTGTAAGTACTTACTAATACGTAATCGTGTATAAGAGAAAAGCTAACTTTTGAGAAATTCCTAATATTTGATTTTGTGCAAAATAGAATCTTAGACACAGATTTAAGAGAAAGGAAGGAAAGAAAAAAAATTACGGACTGTCAGATGGCCGGTCCCCTTATGTGCGTGGTTGGCCTCCTTATCACTAAGGGGGCCTCCCTTTAAGAGCTAAGGGGGCGCCCATCTAACGATTTTATTTTCCCATTTTTTTTGATTTTGGAATGTTGGTTTTGATTGTAGTTCAATATTCCTATTAACATTAGTAGTGATATAAATACTTAATAAGTACTTAATCAATTTTTCCATCATTCCTAGCCCTAGACGTATGTAATTAAAAGGCTCACGTTTAAGGGGTTTAGTTAGAATGTCGGCAATGTTATCTTCCGATGAAACCTTTCTATGGAAATATTCCCTTTTTGAACATTGTCACGAAGGAAATGGTGACGAATCTCAATGTGTTTTGTACGAGAGTGTTGTACGGGATTTTTACTTAAGTCTATAGCTCCTTTGTTATCACACCTTATGGGAATGTCATCTAAACTAATGCCATAATCTACGAGAGCTTGTTTCATCCATAGTATTTGTTGACATGCCTTTCCGGCGCTTACATATTCGACTTCGGTAGTGGAAATAGCAAGAGCGGTTTGCTTCTTCTAAAACCAAGATGTTAAACAACATCCCATAAACGTGCAAATACCACTAGTGCTTTTTTGGTCCACATAATTTCCCGCATGATCAGAGTCCGCATATACTATGGTTTCTATGTCGAACCCCTTAAGATACCATAATCCTAAGTGCGTAGTGCCTTTAACGTATCAGAAGATACGTTTTGTAACACCCCCAAAATGGGTCGCAGCAGAATAAGGATCCGAGGCGTGTTACTTCAAGATCAACAGCACAAGATATATATAAGAACGACACAGGCAGTGTACCCGGTCAATATGGAGTTTCGCGGTAAGTAGGGTGTCGAACACTAAAAGTGAAACATTAATCCTATATTCTATCAGTATTTTAATTAGTTCTAATTAGTCTATTTACTAGTTAAACCTATGCTATATACGTTGTTTAATGATATAGGGGATTTTCAGCCTGAGAGACTGGCACAGGTTTGGTTGTGACAAATATCAATTCAATACAAAATAAGCATAAAAGAAGAAAATCAGAAGATAGAAAAGCAGTACAAGCTAAATGATAGAAAACTGTATTAGCCATATTAAATCCATTTCAATGTTGGTTTGTGTCACACCCGCCAAGGTGGAAACGAGAGGCGCGACAAGAAAGGGAATCATCACAACACATTGGCGTCTATATAGAGAAACTAAAACATGCATAAAATACAAGGTATAGACACGCAGTGTCATGAAAATACCCAAACACATCAACAAAATCCAAAAGGCATCTAACATTGAAATGACAGAATTCACGTCAATGCTATGACATGCAACATCCAAACTTTCTAACAAAGCAAAACAATTAACATTCATCATCCAGAACAAATAACGAAAATACTAATAACTAACATCGCACACTGCCTACAGCCAACAAGCCACTTTTCCTAACTTTAATCTATCCTGCTGAATTCCTAAAAATGATGCTTATACGTCAACACAATGGTTGGTGAGTTTTAAGGGTACTTTTAAGAACATTGGGGACAATGTTCAGTGTAGGAGGAATAAGCCTTATAAACTATTCCTTCAATTGCCAATCATGCTAACTAACACACAAGTTAACATGCAATTCAATCTAATCCAATCAATCATTCAAACACCAAGAAGACGACCTCAATCGCTCTTGGATTATACCAAATCTCTTTCCCTCTAGCTCAGGCCATGGATACCCTCAAGTAACCCTCCTGACTAGGCCACACATCAATATCACATCACATAACATGTAGCACATAACGCATATCAGTAACATAATAGTCCATGCATTTACACTAACACACAACTACAGGAATTCAAAACATATTTCAACACTTTCATCATTTCCATCCCAAGTTTAAAAACAATTTAAAAAGTGGGACTATTTAACTCACCTAAATGCTCAAACGCAGCTTCCAAATCCTATCACACAACTATACAAATGAATAAACACGGTTACACGGGACCAAACTAAAATCTCTAGTCCATGTAACACACATATGATGGATGTCTAAGGGTGTGATTAACCATCATGGGTCACCCCGACACCATGCCCAACCTTAACCACTTTATTAACTCATTACACTAGTTAACTACAATTTGTTCAAAAGTGCAGAATTTTAGTGTAACCTTAGCCTCTTAAAACCCTAACTTGCTGACCTTCATAAATTATACCAAAAATCACCTAAGTTCATTTATGAGTTTATTAACTACCTTGTGATTCCCAACCACTCATTACATGTGTAACTATCCCAAATAAAATCCAACTTCAAAATTGTCTCAATTCGGATCTAATTGCACACTAAAATGTACGGCCCTAATTACCATACCTAGACACAAAATCTAAAGCTATCCTTCTAGGGTTTCTTTATATATATTAGAACTTAAACACTGTAGATTGGCTAACCATAATTCCACTTTTAAGTTAGGGTTTACCCTCCTAAACATGACCTAAATCTGACCCGTATTCACTGTTTTGATAACTTTTCTTGTAACCAATATTTAACCAACTTCCAGAACTCTAAATCATTCGAGGCCGGACTTTCTAGAAAATAGACTCCTTGAACTACAATTTAGGCTCTTGAATCATATCAAAACACGTTTTTAACATCTAGATATCATCAGTTGAACACAGCCCTAAATTCTGCTCAACTCTAAATCATGAATTAAAGCGATCTAAATCCAACCACTTACACCAATAAGATCCTAATTAAACCCTAAACATTCTAGCATGATTAAAACATCCTTAATTACAGAAGTTTTAAAAAAACCATAATGATCCATCATATTAATTGTTACATGATTTAAAGAAAGATTAAACGAAAGCTTAATTGAAACATACCTAAACCTTGATTCTTATAACACTAAATCACCAACTCGTTCTTGATAAAAAAAACTTTTTTTTTCTTCTTCTCTTGAGGGTTTCGGTGATCAAAGGGAAAAGGGGAGAGAAAAAGTGATTTATGGTTTTATTAATTTGGTATTTATACTAATAGAATCCTAATTGTAATCAAACTTTATTTCCTTTTTTTTTTCTTCTAAAACCGGCCGAACAACCCCTTTAATTATATTTTTTTATTTAATTATTAATTTACTAATTATCTTCATTACCTTAAGTTTTCATAAAAACCTAAGCTAATTTAGATAAACCTTTTTACATAAACGCAACTTACTACACTTTCTAAAAATAACTTTTCATTTTACATTTCACTTTCTATATTTAGAAATCTATCCTAATTCACCAAAACTCACACACCTTAAACATTTTTTCATCATATAACATTCCCATAAACACGTTAACATGAAAATCTTACAACTATTAACGTAGCAATTCATCTATAATGTCTCATTCCTTTCCATTATCACTATACGTGAAAAAATGGAATACTCATCACTAAACACAAACGCACTCAAAATGAGTTGATCATACACCTCAAAATGACATCATGCGCCTATTCAAATCACTTAACACACATATATAACACATATCACACAAGAAATCATACAAAATGAACATTTAGCCATTTCTAAAGGTATCACTAACTTGATTAAATCACGGGTGTCACAATATCCTTTCCTTGATGAAATCTCATCCCGAGATTTAACTAGCAGGGTTAACAACTCGGTCCACCCATAACTGTGCATACTTAACCCTTAACTGGTCTTCGTGTTCCCAAGTAAACTCAGGACCACGTTTCAAATTCCACCCAACTTTTACAAGTGCTATATTCCTACGTTTTAACTTCTTAATTTCTCGATCTATAATCTCTACAGGTTCCTCGACAAAATGAAGTGTCTTGTCGACCTTGATCTCATCCAATGGCACATGCAAATTAGCGTCCGCCAGACACTTATTCAGATTTAACACATGTAAAGTATCATGCATGCTACTCAACTCCTTAGGTAACCTCAACATATACTCTTCAAGGCCAATCCTTTCAAGAATCTCAAATAGTCCTAAATATCTTGGTGCTAACTTACGCTTCTTTCCAAAATGCATTACGCCCTTCCAAGGCGACATCCTTAATAATACACGATCTCCCACCTCAAACTCTATCGGCTTACGCCCTTAAACAACATAGCTCTTTTGATGATCTCTTACCATTTTAGGCTTTTCTTTTACCAACACTACCTTATCAATCGTTTCTTGTACTAACTCAAGTCCAGTCAAACTACTCTCTTCAATCTTTGCCCATAGAACAGGCGACCTACATTTCCTTCCATACAAAGCTTCAAACGGAGCACACCGAATGCTCAAATGATAACTACTACCAAAATCGATAACACATGCCCTCATTATATCTTCCAAAGTCAGAATCATACATTCACTTTGTCCATCCGCTTGAGTATGCTAAGCAGCACTCAAATCCAATCTCGTCTCTAACCTTCTCTGCAGCGTCTGCCATAACCACGAGGTAAATTATCCATCTCATTCTGAGTTGATCGTCACCAGAATTCCATTCCTTGCTATTATCTCATCAATATAAATCCTTGCCAACTTCACATCTTGAAATCTTCTTGTATAGCTAGAAAATGAGTTAACTTGGTCAGTCTATCGACCATCACCCAAATCACATCATACTCATTACTTTGACCTTAGAAATTTAGTGATAAAATCCATGGTGTTTCTATCTCATTTTCCCTCAAGTATCTCAGGCTATTGCAACAAGCCAAAGTCTTTGACATTGCAGCCTTCACCTCTTAAACAAATCTGACATTTGCTAACATAGGTAGCTATATCCTTTTCTCTACGTGGCTACCAATACATGTCTCTAAGGTTATAGTACGTCTTATCCGCTCCCGAATGTACCAAGTACCTTGATGCATGGGCCTCATCCATTACACTTCCTACCAATAAAACCAAAATTAGATCCATAAAGTACAGACTCTCGTCTCCTTTTCTTTCTATCAGTTGATCTAAACCACGTAGCCTTTTTGCGAGTACGTTCTCTTGCTTAAATGCCTCCCTTTGGGCTACCAGTATCATTCCTTTTACTCATCTTAATTTCACTCTCTCCTTCCTACACAACGCATCACCCACTACATTCGCTTTATCAGAGTATGACACAATCATTCCTCAAAGTTTGAAAAGCCTATTCTTGTTCTACGTGCCACTCATACTTTTGATTCCTCTTAGTTAGGGAAGTAAGGGGGTTCAACAATCTAAAAAAATTTGTAATGAATGTCGGTAGTAACCTGACAATCCTAAGAATAATCATCCCATTCCTCACTGCCTCACTCTTACTCGGGTCTCCACGTGACCAAGAAAATGCACTTCTTCCTACCAAACTCACACTTAGAAAACTTAGCATACAGCTTCTCCTTCCTCAGTGACTCCAACACTAACTTCCAATGACTTCAGTTCCGCTTCGACTTTGAGTAGGCCAAAATTTCATCAATGAATACGATGAAAAACTTACCTAAGTACGGTTTGCAAACCCGGTTCATTAAGTCCATGAAAACCGCTGGTGCATTGGTTAACCCAAAGGCATAACCGTAGACTCAAAATGTCCGTATCTCGTTCGAAATGCGGTCTTTGGAATGGCATCCTCATGCACTTGTAGCTGATGATAACCTGATCGAAAATCTATCTTTAAGAAAGGACACGCTCCTCGTAACTGATCAAACAAGTCCTCAATCCTAGGGAGTGGATAACGGTTTTTAACAGTTAATTTGTTCAACTCCCTATAGTCGATACACATACGAAAAGATCCATCTTTCTTCTTTACGAATAACACCGGTACTCCCCACGAAAAATAACTAGGTCATATGAAACCCTTGTCTTCCAACTCTTGAAGTTGTTCAGACAATTCTTGCATTTCTGAGGGTGCTAGACGATATGGAGACTTCGTGACCGGCGTCGCTCCATGAACCAAATCTATGCGGAACTCAACTTGTCATCGTGGTGGTCATCGACAAATCTTTCGGAAACACATCAGTAAAATCACGCACCACGGGTACATCACTTATCCTAGGTTCATCTACCTTAGCGTTCATTAGGGCTTTGGCGGCTCCCAAAGTATGTTCCTCGTAAACTCGAAGTATCTCATCACCTTTCATCGGTATCCTAACTACCTTCTCATGACATACTATCACAAACTTCCTCTTGGACAAACAATCCATTCCCACAATCACATCAAAGCTTCCACGACTCAACGGTATCAACGAACTCCAAGGGTTACGAACAATCGAATAGGATAACAAACGAATATCGAGTCAAAGGCTAGAATGCATATAGGAGATTCCACATATGCAAATAGACGTGGATCAAATGACATAAGAATCTTTTGAAAGAAAGGATACGTATATGCATCGAGTGAAAACGCGAACGGAAAAAAAAATCAACAGGTGTACCACGACAAAAGAACACATAAAAAAAATCAATACGAAAGACAGAAATTCTTATACCAATTATCGACTTTACTCGAAAGACCAAATTAAATAATGTTTTTATAAAAATCAATTTAAAATAAAGAAAGTCACTTTAAGTATAAAAATCATTTTAAATAATAAATAAAATTGTCTTAAATGTAATCTTTATAAAATTCATTTTGGTTGTCATAAAAATCTAGAGATGGTTATCTAATGGTGTATCGTACCTTACCACTATGAATCACTTTTAAACCTGCTTTTTATAATAAAATAAATTTTATTTAACCACTTAACAATTTTCATATCCTATTTGCATAGGCCATTTAAACATATTCTATTTACAAAGATCATTTTAAACATAATTTTTCCCAAACACTAACACAATACTTCAAAAGGGCTTTTATAATTAGACATCAATTATAAAATATGTTACTCAAACAAATGACACCATAATACCAAAAGGGATGGTAAAACACCGTACAGACTCTAACACAATTCTATTATTTGAAAACAAAAGAAAATACCAGGAACCATATACTCAAAATAAAATCAAACGAACTCGTACAATAAAAACTTATGCAAGACGTTATGGATCCAAAGGAAAACGTAAGGTCTTATCCGAAATAACGATCAACAGAGCAAACCTAAAAGCATCGATACTAACACGTCGCCAACGGGTTACGAAAACCAAGGGATATACAACCAAGGAAGTAATGATCCACACTAATATGTTAGGAACAATTAGTGCATAAAAGAAACGTTTGATACTCATACGAGTAATCAATGCAACGAAAGAACTAACAAAAGGCGCCTATATCCGAAAAAAGCAGATCCAAACAACCAATATACATCAAGACGTCGAATAGGAAGAATCGGGTATCCTTACAAACAAAGTATGATGAAGGGACGCTAAGCTTAGACTTAGGAAATCCGAACAAAGAACCGAGCAAGCGAGCAAACGAGCAATCTCTATAATAGCAATACTAGGTATCCGCAATTACTAGATAAAAGGGAAACTTACTATCTATACAACTCATCTTAATATATCCTCCAATTATGGTAAGAGAATAATTCTCTACCCATACCACCATCCTTATCATGAATACACATATTAAAAAAACATATTACACTACCACCTTACAACCAAACACAAATAAATGCAATCATGGTCACAAGTCTACGTGTGTGATGCCTTTATAATTATGTTAGCCACCATAATTATAAGTGCCTCCTTTCTCACGTGTACTTACTTCTAGGACTACCCAATTTAATCATAATTCACATATAAGCACATATACCACATTGCACATCTTAAACCACTCCAACTTAACACATAAATGATGCTCCATCAAATAACTACTTACTTATATCAAAATAAAATTGAAACGACATAAAGGAACGAAAATCTAGCAACAATTCCCAAAATACAAAATATCCAAAAGAAATAATCAATAACAACATGACGAGGAAAAGGACGCAATAAACTTATGTTAGGCCTCTCTTGGGTTTGACTTTGCCTCCGCAAGAATCACTCGACTCCGCGGGTCCAGCTCTACTACGTGCATCCGACAAATGATCAACTATCCTATCTCCTTCAGTTCCACAAGAGGCTCCTCTTATGGATCCTTATAACGCTTAAGTCCAGTTAGGAAAACGGTTCCCCAATGAGACTTCTTATGGGTAAGGGAAAAACATAGTTAAAATACAAAGAAAGTAATATATATCATATCAAATAATGGTAGACAAAATAACTAAATGAAAACTTAACAAAATAGGAAGATATAGGCTATGCAATATAGCAGGGAAACATAGCAGTTATAGCATTAAACACTTAAGCCCTAAATGCATCTACATAAAGGACCCCTAGATTATAGTCTAGGCTCAACCACCTACTTATCAATAACCAAAGGCTCTGATACCAATCTGTCACACCTCGCCTAGGCGGAAACACGAGGCGTAACATCATGGATATCATCACAACACAATGGTGTCAACAATAGAGAGAACTAAATGAAATAGATAAACAAATGAGACACAATGTGTCATGACAATATCTAACACAAGATAAAGGAGTCTTGCATTACGATAGCAAAGTCATACCACAAGGAAACATACTCCAAAAGTCTAAACAATCAAATAACAACCAAGTATCAAACAATTCAAATGACATAAATAAAATCTCTAGGAGAATGACTCCGCATGCAAGCCTACGGTCTCACTAGCCACTCTTCCTAACTTCAACATCCTCAAGATGGTTACCTGAAAATGATGCTTAAAACGTCAACACAAAGGTTGGTGAGAGTCATAGGTTTAAGACATAAAAATCAAAGCTTATAAACAATTACTATGATTAATACAAACATGGCAGGACAATTACCGTACTATCATACAAGCTAACATGCAAATGTAACCATAACGAGCATGGGAACGAAACGTGTCCCTCGATCCAACAAGTATCAACACTTGGGTAGGAACGTTACCCCCGATCCATTAAAACCATCACTTCACATGGGTAGGAACGTTACCCCCGATCCATTAAAACCATCACTTCACATGGGTAGGAACGTTACCCCCGATCCAATATCACAACAAATGGGTAGGAACGTTACCCCCGATCCAATATCACAACAAATGGGTAGGAACGTTACCCCCGATCCAAATACACATAAGCATTTAGCACGTAACATACAATAGCCAAGTAAAGTCCATACACTTTCAAAATAAAGACACATAATCACATTAATTAGAACATTTCAAATACATTTGCATCATTTCTATCCCAATTTAAAAGCGATGTGAAAAGAGGGACTATGAAACTCACCTGAATACTCAAACGCATCTTTCAATTCTCAACACGCAACTATACAAATAAATAAACATGGTTACACGCGACCAAGCTAAAAGCTCTAGTCCATGTAACACCTTTATAAACCCTAGATCCATCACATTAAATATTACATGAATATATAAATTAGATAGGATTAACATGCTTACCTTAAATGCTAGAACCTAAAGAACGATTCTTGAGGTTTTCCTTGGATCAAGAATGGAGATCGATATTTCTTTGGCTATGGGGGCTGTGATTTCAACCAAGATGGAGAGGGAAGGAGTTATTTGTGAATTGGGTTTCTTTTAATATATCTAAATGGTATCCTAATCCCCCTATAATTCCACTTTTATAAATTTAGCACTCATAAATCCTTTTAAACTCTATATGCCGATCGTCCCCCCTATTTATTATTTTATATTTTATTTATTTATTTATTAATTACCCTATTACTTACATTACCTTAAGTTTTTATAAAAACCTAAGCTAATTTGAGTAAACCTTTTTACATAAACGCCACCTACTAGACTTTCTAAAAATAGCTTTTTATTTCACATCTCACTTTCTATTTATGGAAAGTCTACTGCGAACTTCCATATTTCACTCACATGCTTCCTTTCCAATAACTTACACTTCTTATAAACGCTTAACTCTTAAAACCAAGAATTGATGTAGCAATGCATGCAACACGTCTTTCATTTCCATTATCACCACACGTGAACAAATGGAATACTTAACACCAAACTCATATGCACACAAAATAAGATAATCATTTACCTCTAAAATGACATCATGCGCATATGTAAACCACTTCAACATACATATAAAACACATAGCACGTAAGAAACATACAAAATGGACACTTAGCCATTTCTAAAGGTACAAACTAACCTGCTCAAATCACGGTTGTCACAATCATAGTAGTCAAAATCTTGTATTGTCGTAACATGTACATTAAAATAAGAAAAACCAAAAAGAACTATTTGATAACTTGCTTATTTAAATTTCTAAATGCCTGTGTATATCTCTTATTTTCTAAGCGTTGCTCACTTAACCTTGATATTATGCAAAATAAAAACTTAAAAAGAATTTAAAAATCTTTGTTTGATGATAAGTATGCTTAAAAACTTGATATTTGCTATGTTTAAAACGTATTCAGGATATAATTAAAATAAGAAACATAAAAATGCAAAAATTAATTTTTTTTAAAAACTGAAATTTCAAAAAGTACGCCGCACTTTTTATAAAGTGCACCGCACTTTTTGGGCTGAAACTAAACAAAATGCATGTTTCTTCGTTTTTGAACGAGAACTGCTTAAACATAAAAATGATATCTGTTTATTGATAATATGTAAATGTAAAAAGGTATTGTTATTTGTTTTAAATAACCCACTAATGTTTGTTTTAATTTTATCTTGTTTTATAAGAGTTATGGATCCAAATTCGAGTTTTGGAAAAATTTGCTTAGGAGAAGACGCCGGTGTAATTTTGAGTGATAAAGTTAAAGGATCTAGAGACTGGAATTCTTTGAAATTTCAAGACACTGCTAACAGTGGGAAAAAGAAGGAAACGAAGGCTATGGTTTTTTACCAGATAGATACCGAAGAAGTTAGCGATAGATTCGTGGCTCCTTGTTTTGTCAATGGGCTGGAAGCTTATGATGGTGAAATTAATCTTGGAGTAGAGGAGAACATGATCTCAAATGAGTATGCAGTAAAGTTGTGCTTAGAACATGAAGTTAAAAGAGGGAACAACGTGGTTACTAACAACCCAGAAGAAGATGATGTTGAACCTGGGGTAATTTTTGATAGATCATTCTTAAGCATGACCAAGGCAATTACTAATTTCGGGGTTGGAACTATCACAATATACCTTGATATTGATCCATTCTTGGAAGAAACCGAGGAAAAAGGAAAGAACAATGATGATTGGGACAATTTGCTTGATTTTAACATAGATGATGTACCACTGTTGGGTGAAGGAGGACTTCCGCCATTTGTATGCAAAATGGGAAAGAGTAGTGGTAATAAGAAGCGGGTAATGGAAAACCTTAACTTTTTCCATCAAGATATAGGAACATCTTCACTAGCTGGAGGTCATTTAACTCAAGAAGAAGCATCTAAAGAAGCAATAACGATCAGAATGAGACGGAAGTTTGCTTTATTGGAAGAGGAAAGGCCTATACTCGAGACAATGGCTTATCATGATAAATACAAGAAAATTCTCGATGAAGTTTGGAAAGACAAGGCGGAGTTAGATGGAAAGATTATAAAAGGAGAAGAAGAAGCAACAGGACAATGGCGAACTGAGATAAGGTTAACTGATCCATACGGAAACATTTATTTAAAAGGGTTCACAACGAAGAAAACGAATAGGAAGTTATCAAAATACCACAAGTTGAGTGACATCATGTCACCCAACTGGTTTATGGAATGAAGAAATGGAACAAGTTAGAATAAAGGAGTAACCATATACTCCCGTTTTACTTTTTATGTTATGTTTTAAAAATAAAATTATTTGTATAAATCCATAATGGATTACATTTGATGTACGGATATTAATCCGATATGAGATAATTATTAATATCAAATATATTATGGATTGAAAATATGATAAATTATGTACTGTGCAATATAAGTTTGCTAAATTTTTTTTTATAAAGTACACCACACTTTTAGGCTATTATAATAGATAAAACTTGCCAAACACGATTTTAACCCATTATAAAAAAAACACTCACACACTCACCAAAACCGCCGGGGTTCTCACAAAAACAAAGATTTTTTTTTCAAAGATCAATCCACCAAGTTTTTAATCATGCCTAGGGTATGTCTATGTCAATCCTTAAACTTGTTTATTATCAAATTTGTTAATACAAATAATGTCAAAAGGGGGGAGAAATGGAACAAAACTCATTAATAATGTGTAACTATTAATTTTATACAAAATGAGTTTATATTTTGTCATCATTAAAAAGGGGGAGATTGTTAATACAAATAATGTCAAAAAAATGTTATTTATATTTTTCGACCTCTCAACGTTTTGATAATAACAAAATGTAAAAACGTTTACGATAAAATTAAACGTTTACAAATTATTAATCGTAAAATTCCATTTCTAAGATTAGTGATCACTTAAGGTATGAACAAACAAATCATTAGCATGATTAGTGATCAAGAAAATATTTTTCTCTCATCCATTACATTTTTACAAAATATTTTCACAAAATTAATTATACAAAATATTTTCTAATTAAAAGAAAAGTTTTATTAAAAACTTAAAATTTGAAATTCAAATTTTCACCCCAAAACGGAAGCTTCTACACCAGATATAACCTTACCCACAAAAAGATAAAAAGGGAGCGGAGTCTAGGTGGCGTCCCCCTTATAGGCCTGGCGGCCTCCTTATATATGTGGGACCGTCGGGATCGCCACCAGTTACCGTTGGGTTTTCCTGTCTATAAATACTGGTCTACCCTTTGCTGAAAATTATTCCTCTTTGCACGAAATTTTTCAGTCTATTATTTCTCTCTCTAAAACTTCTTTCTCTCACTAAAACTCTTGATCACTAACATACTTAGATTTTGTTTCAAGTGATCTAATCTATTCTTCTCATCTCTTCCCTCTCATTCAAGTGCAAGAGAAGAACACTCGTATTCGTCAAGAAACGAAGTGTTAATTAGTGATCTCTCCTCTTTTCTTCTAAGTACCAAACCTCTATTGTATTTATCTTGTGTATTTGTGTGATTCGGATATTGTGTAGATCCGATAGTGTAGATCTTGTGAGTGTGTATATCTTGTGAAGTGGTAGATTGGTTCTAGCTAAGATTAGGACTCGACATTTAGCTTAGTGTCAAAAAATAACGTAAGCGACGTGTAAACGGTTTTCTCCGCCTAAAGGGAGCTTGTTGACATAGTGAAATCTCGAGTCGGATACTCGGGGAGTGAAGTAGGGCGAAGAGGTGCTTCGTAGCCGAACCACTATAAAATCTTGGTGTCTTGGTTTGGTTGTTTCTTTCCTTATCTCTTTACATTATTATTGTTGTTATAATTGTTGAAATCTATATTTTATAGTTTATGATAGTTATTGCTAGCTCATATTGTGATTGTTATACAATATAACACGGATCATAAACATTTTTGGAAAGTAAATTTTAAAACCCAAACAAACGGTAAAACTATTCAACCCCTTATCAGTCTCCACAATTGGTAGTCATAAGCAAGGTCACTAAGATTTTTAAAATTACTGAATTATTAAAGCTGGAATCGATCCATGGAATTCCCGTCAAATACTAAACTAAAAGGCAATCCTATACAAAGACCACAAAGACCACCACTTTTTGAAAGTGATAGTTTTATTTATTGGAAAAATAGATTTGAGACATATGTTAAATCAAAAGATCTAGATCTTTGGCATGTTATTACCGATGGTGATTTTCAACCTATTGTACAAAATCCGAAAACTAAATTAGATGAGGTTATCCCTTTTGAAAAACAAACCGATGATCTCAAAAAGAGACTTGCGAAAAATAATAAAGCTAAAATGGTTATTTACAACGCTTTGCCTAGAAAAGAATATGAAAGAATTTTCATGTGTAACACGGCAAAAGAAATTTGGAAAACTTTGTTAATCACCCATCAAGGTAATAGCCAAGTCAAAGATAATAAGATCGACCTTTTGGTTCAACAATATGAACACTTTTTCATTTCTGAAGACGAATATATAGATAGTGCTTTTGCTAGATTTTATACTATTATTACTAGTCTTAAAGCTCTTGATGAAGGTTATTCTAGTAAGAACTGCGTAAGGAAGTTTCTTAGGGCTTTACATCCTAAATGGAGAGGAAAGGTCACGGCGATTGAAGAGTCAAAAGACTTAACGTCACTATCTCTTGATGAACTTATCGGGAACCTCAAATTTCACGAAATGATCATCAAGAAAGATTCTGAAATAGTCAAATAAAAAAGTTGAAAGGAAATCTATTGCTTTAAAGGCTAAGAAAGAATCTAGTGATGAAGAGTGTTTGACTTTCGGTAGCGAAGACGAAGAATACGCCATGGCGGTAAGAGACTTCAAGAAGTTCTTTAAAAGAAGAAGTAGATTCGTGAGACAACCTCAGAACGACAAAAAGACATTCCAAAGAAGCCGTGATGACAAAAATGGTAAAAGTGATAGAAAATGCTTTAGATACGGTGACCCGAATCATCTTATTAGAGAATGTCCAAGACTACAGAAAGATAAGAACCAAAGAGCTTTTGTCGGAGGATTTTGGAGCGATAGCGGTGAAGAAGATGATGAGAAGATCAAAGATAAAACGTGTCTTGTAGCTCATGCATCAAGTGAGGTATGTTCTGAATCATCCTACTTTAGTGATGAAAACTCATCAATTAATGATTTAGCTTTAGACAATGAATATGATAAGTTATGCAAAACGAGTCTAAAGATAATCACTAAGAACAAAAGGTTAAAAGCTACTAGAAATAGTCTAGAAAACGAGCTTAGAGAATTAAAAGATAAATTATCCACACTCGAGAAAAAACAAGGAAGTTGATCTCGATTGTGCAAAGTGTCATACGCTTAAAATTAAGAATGAAAAACTCAAAGAAGAATCTACTAGATTAAACAAATTTGAAAAGAGTACACATTATTTAAATGAAATGTTAAGTAATCAAAAACCCTCCGGTGATAAATTAGGTTTATGGTTTAATTCATTTGAAGCATCATCTAGTGGAACTAAGGAAATAAAATTTGTAAAAGCTCAGAAAAATGTGTCATCTGATGGAGGTCCCATAAATATGGGCGGCCCCCAAAGTGCCCAGGCGGCCCAAAAAATAATTATGGGACCGCCACCAGCAACGCCTGGATCTGAGAAAAGTGTGTCTTTTCAAAAATCTATTTTGGGTCCTAGACCAAAACACATAATTGTAAACAAAGTCAAAGTTCCTGTTGCTAGTGACAATGAAGTTAAAAAAATTTATAAACCATTGTCAAAACCCGGAGTTGGATTTTCTAAACCTAATCTTAGATCAAAAACTCCACCTCCTAGAAGAGTCAATAATAATTATTTTCGTTCTAAAACACCGCAACCAAAAAGACATGTTGGTCGACAAAACCAACCTCATGGCTTTTTCGTAACTTGGAACAACTTTCCACGTCAAAGTTACATGCCATGGGAAATGTGTCTCCCGTTCTCACATCCCAACCATTTGTATCAAATGCAAGGGATGTTCAGAACTAACAACTTTGGACCCATGAGATATTGGTGACCAAATGTTTGAGTTATTGTCTTATATAAATAGATATGCCTTGGAGTCGACTTGGAGTTTGACGAATGGATCAAGGATAGTGGATTCTCTAAACATATGACGGGTAACTGAAAGCTCTTCTCTACTTACAAGGCACACAATAGAGGTAATGTTATTTTTGGTAGTAATCTTCGCAGTAACATCATTAGAAAATGTATGATTTCTAATGACTCTCTCAAAATAGATAATGTAGAACATGTTGATAACTTAGGATTTAACTTACTAAGTATAGGACAAATATGTGATAATAAGTGTAGAGTAACTTTCTCTGAGTATGATAGTGAAATCACTAAGGACGGTAAAGTCATAGGTAGAGGTATTAAGAAGAAAGGCTTATATGTGATGAAATTAGGAAATAAGCCAAAGGATCAAGTTTGTCTAGCAACGATTGATGAAAATTCCACATTGTGGCATAGGAGATTAGGTCACGCAAACATGCGTCTCATTCAATCGTTGGCCTCTAAGGAATTAGTTAGAAACCTACCTAAGCTTAAGTTTGATCAACATTTTTGTGATGCTTGCAAAATAGGAAAACAAGCTCACGCTAGTCACAAAGCTAAGAATATAGTCTCAATGACTAGATGCTTAGAACTTCTCCATATGGATCTCTTCGGTCCATCCGCCGTACGGAGTTACGAAGGAAACCGTTACACCTTAGTCATAGTAGATGACTACTCTAGGTACACTTGGACTAGATTTATTAAGGATAAAACCAAAGCCTTTGATCAATTTAAAATATTTAGTAGGAAAATCCAAAACCAATTAGGTTGTTCAATAGTGTCAATAAGAACCGACCACGGTAGAGAATTTGATAATGAGGTGCAATTTGGAGAGTTTTGTAATGCCAATGGTATTACACATAACTTCTCGGCTCCACGCACTCCTCAATCAAATGGCGTGGTCGAAAGGAAAAATAGGACACTTCAAGAAATGAGTAGGACTATGTTGAACGAGCAATCGTTACCACAAAAGTTTTGGTGTAACGCCGTAGATACTTCAACATACATTCTCAACCGAATTCTCATTAGAGCCATTCTAGGAAAAACACCTTACGAACTCTTAAGAGGTAGGAAACCAACGTTAGATTATTTTAGAGTGTTTGGAAGCAAGTGCTTCATTTTGACACCAAAGACTACCTTACCAAGTTTGACCCAAAGTCATACAAAGGTGTCTTTTTAGGTTACTGATTGAAATTGAACATACCCTTTAAAATATAAATATAAATATAAATATATAATATACTTATAAATATATATAATATAAGGATAAGAATCAAAAAATCACAATTGTAGTAATCCGGGAGTATGATTCCCGGGTCGTTATCCCCAACGAGGAATGCAATTGAAAGTCGAGAGTCGTTTTGAGAATCGATGCTTGAATGGAACAAGATTATGAATGGCTATCTAAACTACGGGAAAATTAAGGCAAAAACTTAAAAACAATTAAGGTAAGACAAATTTTAACTAAAAACGCAAACCGGGAATCCTAAACAAGACCTAAAAACCCTAAATTATCAAAATTAAGTCCTAAAATGATCTTTTTTGTTTTTATAAGTCTTAATTGACTAAAAAGCTAGAACAAAGAAAACTAGACCAAAAACGGAAAAGATTTAAGCTTAAAAACACTAAAAACATGAACGGGATTCAATCCCGTTCTTTAAAAAACCAAATTTTGCAATTTAAACCCTACGAAAGCAAATCTAATTTTCCTAGGTTCTAAATGTTAAAAGAAAATTTTCTAAAAAAGAATTATATTTTTTTGACTTTTTTATAATTTTTTATGAATTAAAAACGATTTTAATGAAATTAAATGTTTAAAAATACTAAACTATTTAATAAAAATCTGAAAAAATTAGCAAAAGTAGCTTGAACAATGTAGAATCTAATAAAAATAAGTTGGGAAAAACAGCTTATCAAATAAGCTGTGAAATAAGCCAAAAACGGCTTATAAACCAAACGGGCTAAAATGACTATAAAAGATTGATTTTGCAAACCTAAACTGAAAAAGACCCAAGGGCGAGTTGGTAGTGCGTGTGTTGTGTAAAACGTTTGGTGATAAGGGTGAGGTCCCGGGTTCGAGCCTTGCTCACCTGGGACTTCCCCTAATCCCAAATGTTTTTGTTTTTGCCATTTTTTTATAACTTTTTAAAAGACTAAAAAATAAGCACTTTTTACAAAAACACTTTTTTTATAAGCCACGAATAAGCACTAAAATAAGCTAAGAAAGACAGAATAAGCCTAAACTTCACTAAGCTATAAAATGCTAACTGTTAAGCTAAATTAAGCACTAATAAGCAAACCAAAAAGAGAAATAAGCTAGGACAGATAAAAAGGCATATCTAAAAAGCACTTAAGAACAAAAATAAGCAACTACAATAAGCTAGAATGGCAGTTTGATCAAAAAGCTATAAAACTTAGGAATTTTAGAGCTAATAAGCAAATAAGCTCAAATAAGCTCTAAACTAAAGAGAATAAGCTAAAATGGGCTTAATCTAACCTAATAAGCTAAACTAAACCTAGAATGAGCAAAAGAAATAAGCTAATAAGCCTAAATAAGCAAATAGCTTTTTGGCCAAAACTATTAAGCAAAAAGGCAAAGAGGGACTTTTCTAGCTTAAAAATAACCTAGCAAAAGGATACTTATGGCTTAGTGGCTTATACCACTAAAAAGATTGGCCAAAAAGCTACAATAAGCAACAATGAAATATCAGTTTGAAATTCAGATAAGCACTTAAAAAGCTTCATGAAAAGGGTATCTCACACAGATTCAACACTTAGATAATTTTTTGCAAACTTTTGCAATCTTAACAAATCACCACTTTTGAGCTTAAAAATAAGCAAACAAACAGATCCTTATGACTATATAACCTACAAACAGATTAAATTTAGACCTCAAAGAACAAGAATCAACAATCAAAAAGTATTTTGAAATTCACAATAAGCCATAAAAAGCATTTGAAAAAGCAATTTCTCAAATTTTTTAAACACTTAGCAAATTTTGACAGCTTTTGGTAAAAACTCAAAACAACAATGCAGGCTATTTAACTTGATTCCAAACTTGATTTAACACATTCATAAACACAAAAACATCACAAAACAACAGGATTCAAAGGTCTAATCAAATAAGCTTATATAATAAGCTATATGTTCTCAGATTCAAACAACTATTTATAAAACCTATGATTTAGAGATTTAACACTTAAAATTTAAAACAAACTGATTTTTAGGACTAATTATAGCTAAACTAAACTGACTCAAGTGTCAAAATGCTATTTTGACCCATTTTAACCCATGAAATCAGTTAAACCAAACACCCCTTTAAAAACTGTTTAGGCCTTTTTTAAGAAGATTAATGCTTATTTCAAGCACACATTCAAAAGACCAGATGTTAAATAAGTAAAACAAACAATATTAAGCAAATCTCAATAACAAATAAGCACTCAAATAAGCTGAAACAGATTATGCAAGTTTATAAGCTATTTAAGACAGAATTTAAGAAAACTTAAACATATGATATCTAAACTATAAAACAAGCATAATAAGCATTAAACATCATAAGCAAACAAAAATAAGCAAATATAAGCAGACAATAAGCACAAAAAAGTAGTTGAATAGTAAAAAAGCTAAAAATAGAAAAATGAAACTTACAAAGGCCCTTGCTCAAAACAAGGCAAATGAGCTCAAAAGAGCTTATCTACTAGCTCTAGCTTATCAAAGATAAGCTAGTAGTGTCTATAAGCCCATCTAAATTTGGCTTATCATCCATTAAGCTGTGGTATTTGAGGGTGATAATTTTTTTTTGTTTTTGTAAAATTTTCTTAAAAACTTTATATATAAATGAAAACAGTTTAACAATATGATTAAATAAGTTCTTATAAAAGGCTTATGCAAGATTCTTGATAGCTTATAAACACAAATGAGTAAAACAGGATTTAAGATAAAACTTTAAATTTCATTAATTCATAAAGAAAACCTTACAATATTAAAGAGTTACAATAAAAACAAGCTGAAAATTACAACTAGGTAAAAAAAACATAAGAAAAACTAACTGCCCAATGGCTTACAAATGAACCCTATTTATACTAAACTAAGGAAGATTCTAGGAGGTGTGCTTTCTTTGTGAGAGCTCTTGCAGCTGTTTTTCTTGTGTGAGAGAGGTCACAAAGCAATCCTAGCCATCAAATTTGAGTAGTATTCAAGTAATGTCATCTCCACCCTTGATCTTTTTGTCCTCAATCCTTGACGAATAGAAATGCAAGGGATTGCCAAGGTGGCAATTGGTGGGATAAGGTGTGGGGTGTGTAGACAAAGTAAAGAAGAAAGGGGAACAGTGTTGAAGTGAATTTGGCGGGTAGTGGAGACAGGACAACCAAAGAGATGTACAGTGTTGGCGCATTTTTTTGAAGTTTGGGAAATGTCAAGAATAGTCCCTAAAGGTTTATAAGTGTATTGCAATCATAGTCCTTAATGTGTGCAACTTTGGTCCTTGAGGTTTGGGAATGGTTTGCACCGTTAGTCCTTTTAAGGACTAACGGGGTTAAATATAAAAGGGGTAAGGGATAACGGGAGTATAAAGGGTGATGGTGGGCTAGTTGTTGGGCCGAGTACGGTTTTAAAAGGACTTAGGCCTTTTTTGAAGGCTTAAGGTTTATAAAGATATAAGTGGGTCGACCCGGGCCCATTAGGTGGGTACGGGTGGGCCCACTTTTGGCAATTTAGGTTTTTGGGTTTGGTTTTCGATGCTCATTCCAATGCCTCATCCCGGGGTTGACTTTGACTTTTTGACTTTTGTTGACTTTGACTTTTTAACTTCTCACAGTCTTTTCGTTCTCGTGCTCGGTTTTTTCGTTTTGGCTTCGATTTTTATCCTTTTCTTGTATATCCGTTACCTGCATAATACAAATGCAAAACATACAAATACAATGTATTTTTGGTACGTTTTTAGTCATTTAAGTCCGGTTTTAGTGGTCAAAGGTATGTGTAATTAAACACATACCAAAATCCCCCATACTAAGATATTGTCGTGTCCTCAAAGACTGCAATGGCTAATAAGTAAGCACATGTAGAAAAACTAATAATCTCGACCCCACCTACGACTAATTAACCTCGAAAAGTAGCTAAGTGTTTTTCTAGTGGAATTAAAGAATCAATAGTTTAGAGAAGACCGCCGTTTTTAACATTTATTTAAAGAATATACACTTATTACCACTAAAATTTTTGTATTTTTCATTTTTCCCTATTTTTTTAGCAACGTAACGAATATTGACTGTTCGTTATTTTCATAACCATAGGGATCATAGAACAAGACGTCATTTTCGATCCGAAATTGCCCAAAAAAAGGATAAATTCTTCGTTCCACGACTTTTCACTCAGCCCAAAACCAAGCTTAAAACGAAATCACTGTTAAATATCAGTTAAGATGCTGAACACTACCTCAATTTGCAACTTGGTGAACTTTTCATCTCCTGATAATTATTATATCTAGGTGTATGTGCTACCTTTGAATTTCAACCATGGATCAACGTTTTATTGAAAAATTCTTATGCTTCACTTCCACCCGAGAATAATGGAGTTTGAAGGCGAGATCAATCCATGTAGCCTACTTATTGTCTCGGCAAGCATCCACAACCTTGCGGCTCAAGTGAATCAGGCTTTTGACACCCCAACAAGACGTAGAATCGGGACTCACCAGACCTTTGGTTTCAAAAACACTAGGTTTCTAGTAAATACAAGCTTATTTAAAATAAATAGCAAAGTTCAAAAGTCATATTTAAATTTAACAAAAAGAGATCTATTTATTAAATCATCACTTAATATTATAACATGATTGCCGATTGTAACCCTCGACCTTTAGAAGGCCGTATCATTATTAAAACCTCCGTCCTTTGCCACAAAAAATCGTATGCGTAGCTCCGACCATGGTCAGAGTCTTAATTTCAGACCTCGTGATTTTCCTTGACCTTTTAGAAGGCTGTCAACATCGTTTTGTGCCGTCAAGATGCAGCAAACTTTTTCAGCTCAGGATTTTTATTCTTATACTAAGATGGGCTTTCTTAGAAGGCTGTAACCTCAGTTTGTGAAGCCGGCAAGATGCAACAAACTTTTATCAAGCCCTCATTTATTGTTCATTAATATATATTATATATAATATATATATAATATATATATAATAATATATAGATAATATAATATAATATATATATATATGATATATTTATATAAGTATAAGTATCTACATATATATATTTTTTTTACTTTATATAGAGAAGACTTCTTTTTGAAAAATTCAAGTATAAATTTGAACTAAGACTAAAATTTTTGCTATTAACTACATAAAAATTGTTGATTTAAGTTTAATCTCCAAAAACAGCACGTATTATTAATCCGGTTAGGAGCTTATGGGAGAAAAAGCCACAAATTACATACATGAGCTCTTAAGATTTCCAACTAATCCATCCATCTCATACTTAACTCTATCATTTTTCGTTCTTCGCGAATTTTCGCGAACGCTTAGCCTAAAAGTTAAGGAACAAGCTAGAGCTCAACACGCTCGATCGGGTCAAAATTTATTCTTATTCTACCCAGTAGGAAAGTCAAAATTGTGACAAAACACTTATTTTATTTTTGAAATTTTTTAATTTTTTTTAATTTTTTTGAAATTTTGGTGGTAAAAACAGGATTACGTGAAAACAACGACTGCATGCACAATCAAATCGATAGATCCCCCCATACTAGAATTAAACATTGTCCTCAATGTTTTAAGAAGGGTCTCTACGTAAATCCTAAGCCGTTTATTAAGTATGCTTAAAGATAAACGTTAGTCGATAAGATTAGGATATTGGATTTCCCAAATGAAGCTGAGGATTTGAAGCTCTTGTGATCGAAGGACAAAACTGCGAGCACGAGAGGCTTCAAAAATCCAGGACAATCCTGGACAATCACAAAAACACAAGCAAACGAGAATGGAAAGAGGCACACCATCTCACAACAAAAACACTTATTCATTACTACATAATATAACTACGGATAAGCATGGGTTGCCTCCCACGAAGCGCTTGTTTAGGGTCACTAAGCTTGACCCAATCCCCGAATTCATTTGTCCTTGGGGAAGGTTTGGAGATCCGGGACAACCAATTTTGGTACGTCCCCTCCAAAGTAGTGCTTAATTCTATGACCGTTCACCTTGAAGTTTGGCCCAGAGTTTTAGGATAACTCGACGGTGCCATATGGAAAGACATGGGCAATGGTGAACGGTCCGGACCAACGGGATTTTAACTTGCCCGAGAAAATCTTCAATCTAGAGTTAAAGAGGAGGACTTGATCACCAACGTTGAAAACGCGGTTTTTGATCTTTGAGTCATGGATCCTCTTTGTTTTCTCTTTATAGATCAAAGAGTTCTCATAGGCTTGATCACGAAGTTCATTTAATTAATTGAGTTGAACTTTACGGTGATCACTCGTGGTCGAAAGGTCAAAGTTTGTGCTCGAGCTCGATCGGTAGATGACATGCCTTTCCGTACACAGGAAAATCTTCAAAAAATAATCTTCAAACGTAGACACGAAAATCGCACACACCTCCCCGACAACGGCGCCAAAATGATAACCAAAGATTTAACCTTTAGTATATATAAATAAGGAAAATCAATAATTATAATTCAATTATAGTATACGTATTCCGAAAGACTCAAAGAAATTGCTTTTAACCAAAGCAAAATCAAAAATCCCCCGGGTCGTTCTCCCAACGAGGTGTGAATTGAAAATCGAGAACGTTTGTGATCGCGTGAATTGAATGGATTAAGATTTTTAGGATTGGATTACTAATTCTACAATTAAAATGCAAAAACGATTAAAGAAAACCTAAAAACGAAAGCTAAAAATGATTTAAACCTAAAAACGAGAACGGGGTTGAAACCCGTTGATTCGTAGTAAATCATACATATAAAATATCAATACTACTTAAGCAGATTCCAACTAATCACCTTTAACCAAGGTAAAAAGTCAAAACTTACAAAGATAATATATAATATAATACGTATATTAACCGGGAAGTATGATTCCCGGGTCATTATTCCCCAACGATTTGTGAAATTGAAACTACGTTTGTTGTTCGGACAATGATTTGAATTGGAAA
>BQNB010000540.1:0-15448 GCA_026074375.1 Tanacetum coccineum | reverse complement strand
CTTCAACTATAACCTGGCATTTGTAAGTTAGCCTAGCAGCACTAACTTTTTGCCTGGCAGCACTAACTTTACCCAGTAGTACTAAGTAATGCCCAACAGCATTAACTTTTGAGTTACTAGTTTTAACTCTAGTTCCATCCTTAGCAGCTTTTGCATTCCATTTCAACCATCATTTATGTATAATCCATTGCATAATAACACAATTACCTTCCCTCAATCAATACTTTAGAGGTTATAGAGTCCTAATGAACATATCTTTTAGCCTGTTAAAGTTTAGTTAATTTGAAAAAATCCAAACTAACTATATGAGAAACAATGATTATGAATACTACAAGTTATGTGGAATCTAACTTGCAATACTAAGAAGAACAATGAATACTAAACTTGAATATATTGATTGTAAATATTCTGCCTAGGTTACAGAATACTAACTATGAAACTTAATATATCTAACTATGCCATAGGGTTCCTTTTATACACCAAGGAAAACCCTAATGGGCTTACAAAAACACGTCAAGTGATCATGCATATCTATTCCTAATATAACTCATGCATATCACTTTAGCAGTACTAACTATATAACTAACAGTACTAACTATATAACTAACAATACTAATAAACTGTCAGTACTAACATTTTGTACTGGCAGTACTAACTATTACATTAGCAGTACTAACTCTAAACTAACAGTACTAAGTGTAGAAGCTCTGAATCCCAACAATCCTCCTCTAAACTTGTGATTTACCTCTAAATCATCAAGTTTCTTCTGAATCAGATCTTCTAGTTTATTTCGCTGAGGATGCTTCCAAACACTTTACTGCCTTGGTCTGTTTGCTAGTATGAAGATTTTCTTTAGAAGCTCATGTGCCATTTTTGAATGTTGATCAACTTGTAGTTTAGCCACTAACATCAAAGTAAGTATTGCACTGCTTAAAGGATAATCCTTTTCAATCAACATAAAGATGTGATTTCCTTTTGTTAAAGATACATGGTGAACACCACATGTATCATATAACCTCCATATCAATGGATCATGCATATATCTCTGAGATTTCCATAACTCATCATCATCAATAGGTTCAAAAAGTCTCTTTAGTTCAACCCATAATTCTTTCTCTTTATCTTCAGTAAATCTTGGTGAGTTGAATCTTTCTTGAACTATACTCCATAGTTTGACTAGATCATCCCTGTCAAAATTTTCTAACATATCTTCAAAGAATTAATATATTTATGTATGATCACCTACTCTGATGATTTTCCAATACACTCTTGAGTCTTCAGTGTAGATTTCCAAATATATGAGTAGGTACTTGGTTTGTAGAGCCTTAACATGCATCCCTTCTTCTGGAACTATATTTAAATATTCTTTAAGGTCTTCCTTCTCAGCATCATCCTTCTTTTTTTGTCTTTTAGCACTTTAATCACTTTGCTTTTCACCTGCTCTTTTCTTGGCAAGTGTTTTCTTCCTACTTCCTCTAGCTTTCTTTTCACTACCTTTTTTAGAATCCATAGGTACAAAAGATTGATTTTGATCCCATACTCTTTTAAATATAGGTCTAATTTCTTCATAACTCATTCCCTTAAAATGACTCTGCTTGTATCCTCCCTGATTCTTCAAATACATACACATGTTCTTTCTTACTTCAGCTACAGAGAAAGATCTATTCTGAAGTGCATGATATCTTAACAAAGTAGGATCACTCCAATCAATATCATGAGCTTCTTTAGCTATAGCTTCTTCCCTTTCATCCAACTGCTTTTGCAATTCCAAGGATTTTTCAAGATCATACTTCTCTTGTTCCTGTTGTAGTCTAAGTAGTTCTTCTTGTTCTGCATGAAACCTTGCTTGTTCTTCTTCATGCAACTTCTGAGATAATTCTTCATCAACACTCGTCTGTATGTGAACTTTCTTCTTGATCTTCTTTAGTGGCTCAAACTCTTGCATAATAGCTTTACCTTTATCCTTTGTTGCAACTAGTGAAGGAGTACTTGTTTATGTTTCTTGAACCACACCAGCAGTAATAACTGGTTCTTCAGCAGTACTAATGTCACCACTAGCAGTACTAATTGTCCTTCTTCTTTTAGTATAATGGGTAGCATTTGCAACTTCCCTCCTTTTTCTAGCTACATCTGCAAGTACTTTAGCTGCAGTAGTATTAAGTGATACAGTAGCAGTACTAATATCTTCAGCAGTGGTAAATTCAAAATCAGCTTCCATTTCATGATCATGCCTCCCCTGAGTCTGTGCACCCATCTGTACCAGAGTAATTCCCTCATCATCATTAATTTGAGCAATCTTCCTCCCCTGTTTGGAAGGATCCTTTTGAGTTAAAATTTCTGTATCCGAATCTTCTTCCTCTGAGAGAAACAGTCTGCGTTTTCTTCTTGACTTATTAAGCTTATCCTCCAACCTTTTGACCTTCTTGATAAGATTGGTATAGGCAGCACCATACACTTTCTTTGTCCGTTGTAGGTTAGTTTCCAAAGATACAACCCTATCTGATAATTTGGTAACAATATCCATCAATTCATTATGTTGCATTCTGCCCTCATCACTTCTAAGTGTGTGAACTCTTAGGAGAGGTGAATCATGGGGCATGGCAGGGGTCTAATCAATGTTACCATTGCCCTGTCCTGCATCTAAGCTAGAGTCAGTATTGGCAGCCCCTCCATGTCTGACATCCACACATGTGGATGCAGCCTCATTTGCTACATGGGTTTGAGTAAGAGAACTAGGCCGAGGAACTTCAGTTTCCTGTCTGATAAAATCCTAAGAAGTTGGTGAGGGGTGAGCTGCTAGTTAAGTAGGCTATGATGGCGCCCCTGCGGAGTATAGATGGTACACACACTAGGGATTGTTGATACCCTTCACCCTAGAAAAATCTGACCCTTGAACAAGCATTGTTTTGAAACAAAAGAGTGTCCACAACCCAGTATAATCCCTTGGAAGCTTCTTCATATTGCCTAAATAGATTTTAGTAAAGGGGTAGGAGCAATATAAATTCTTTTAAGAGGTAGAAGCAGTCTTTGGCTGTTAAAAAAGATTTTGTATAAATTCTTGGATACATAAAAAATTATAGTCATACTGTCCCCAAGTTTTTTCACCATGAGCCAAATCAAATATCAGTTTTGATAAATTAAAAGTTTTGTTTGTGGCCAAGAAAATGATAGTAGTTGCTATATTGCTACTAAATTGTTCCCAAGCAGTCTTCTTGGAACTTAAACAGTGAAGGATGGTATGGATCAAAAATCTCTACTGAGGGGAAAAGTATCCCTTTTGAAAAGTTAATTTATCAGAATTAGACACATACCCCATTAGAGCAAGTTGCTCAAAAATTTCTATAGTAGGCAGATCACTAATACCATCAGAGTCTTCTAACTTAGAGAATGTGATTATCTAATAGAGTGCCCTTAGAAAACAACCATTGACTTTCCCATCTATTGTAGCAATGATTTCCATGTCTCCATTCTCAAGTGTGCTTGCAGTAGCAGTTTGCCAAAACTGTTCTATGAGAGAAACATAGATAGTTGGACTTTCAGTGAGGGCATACCTAATGTGACTTGCAGTGAGAAAATCAACTATCTGATGAAATCCTTCACTTCCTTCTGACTTCTGTAAGTAGGCAACCATTTTTCGCTTGTTACAGAATTCCAAATTCACCATTGATTGAGAAAGGACTATTAAGTGCGGGATTATGAATCGTTTATAGAGAGAAGAGTGGTTTGGTAAGTCAATTAAGATAATATAGGTTACACTTAAGGTTTTGATTGGACCGACTAAATAAAAGTTGTTCTTATCTTGAAGCAGTCGAAGGATTTATAGAAAGATCAAGAATTATCCCAATTAAGGAAACCTAAAGCGAGTATTGGCGGAATATCTTCAATGGCTAAATTTAAATAATTAAGGAGAACTTTTATAACCCCAAACAGTACTAACGGTCTTCTAGCAGTACTAGAATTTAGCCTAGCAGTACTAAGTTATGCCCAACAGTACTAACTTTGGAGATACCAGTTTTAAAACTTAATTTGTTCCAAAAAGTATTTTCCTATCATCAATCGTGATTCGCACAAGCACTCTTTTTTTTTTTAATTCCTGACTATATCTCTCAATTCTTTTTCCCTCACCAATTCACTCTATCTGTTTTTATCACACATCTCTCTTTCTGTTTTTCAGCTCACAATATCTCTTAATTCTTTTTCTCACTAATACACTCTTTCTGGTTTTGTTTCACACAACTCTCTTTTTGTTTTGAACTCACTATTTCTCTCAATTCTTTTAAGCTCACTGACAGACATAAATTTGATTTCAAGAAAAAGATTTAAAAGACTTCCCAACTCAGGTGTAAACTTAGCATTAACCCTTGTCAAGTTATCCCTAAATCCATTCTATCATTAATCAACAGCAAACTTCAACAAACTCCACTACTTGTATTACCAATTCCAATCATACTGCTTTGCATATCCTGCAAGTGTTAGTCCAAAACCAAGAAAACATAATCCAAAGCATTTTCTTCTAAACAATAGTAATTATAACTAACAGTGTTAACAAGCACTCTTAAGTATAACTAATACTAATTATACTTAGCAATACTAAGTGACACAACTAACAGTATTAATCCTTTACAAAACTTTACAAAGACACAAAGAGATTAAAACTTTAAGGGTTTAGCATTCCAATACTTGCAACCAAGTATTGAAACCTTCCCACATCTAAAGCTTTTGTAAGTAAGTCTGCAAAATTGTTATCTGTGTGTATTTTAACCACTTGAATTAACTTTTTATCATTGCAGTCTCTTATAAAATGATATCTAATCTCTATGTGTTTTGTTTTAGTATGAGAAACAGGATTCTTAACAATACATATAGTACTGTTATTGTCAATATTAATCATGGTGTGCATAAAAATTAAAACCCTAAACCAGCATTGATTTTGATCGAGTACCTGTCCTACAGCAACTGCAGCAGCCACAATTCAAAGCTTCAATAAGAGGTGGCAACCACAGTTTGCTTTTACAAAAACAACAGCCATGATATCAATCTGCATCCTAGGAACTAACAACCTCCTGTTGTTGATTTCCTATCTAAACTAGCTCCAGCATAGTCACTATCAGAATATGCCACCAGATCAAAGGGAGAATCTCTAGGATACCAAAGACCTAATTTGGGTTGGCCTTTTAGATACCTAAAAATCCTTTTTACAGCATGTGAGTGTGAAACTTTGGGTGTGACTTGAAATCTGGCACATGCACATACTGCAAACATAATATCTGGCCTGGATGATGTAAGATACATCAATGATCCAATCATTGACCTGTAGAGATGAACATCAACATCATCACCATCTGAGTCTTTGAGCAAAGGCTTTTCTGTATCCATGGGTGTGCTAGCTGTCCTGACATCTGTAAAACCAAACTTCCTTAATATGTTAGCTACATATTTATCCTGGCTGATAAAAATTCCATCTTCTTTCTGCTTCACTTGCAAACCTAAGAAGAAAGTGAGTTCTCCCATAGAACTCATCTGGAATTTGTCATGCATCAGTTTCTCAAATTCAATACACAACTCCTTCTTTGTAGAGCCAAAGATAATGTCATCAACATAGACCTGTACAAGCAAAATATCCCCTTTTTGCTTCTTGATAAACAAGGTCTGATCAATCTTTCCTCTGTGAAACCCATTGTCCAATAAGTACTTGGCCAAGGTTTCATACCAGGCTCTTGGAGCTTGATGCAAACCATAAAGTGCTTTCACCACCTTGTAGACTTTGTTTGGATTGTTAGGATCTTCAAACCCTAGAGGCTGACACACATATACCTCCTCTTCAATTTGACCATAAAGGAAAGCACTCTTTATATCCATTTGATATACCATAAATCCCATAAAGGAAGCATAAGCTAAGAATAGTCTTATTGCTTCAATTGTTGCTACAAGGGCAAAAACTTCATCATAGTCTATGCCTTCTTCTTGAGTATATCCCTGAGCAACCAGCCTTGCCTTGTTCCTGATGACTATGCCTCTCTCATCTTTCTTGTTTCTAAAAATCCATTTTGTACCAATGGCCCTTTTTCCTTTAGGTAAATCCACTAGAATCCAAACCTTTTGTAGCTTAAACTGTAGAAGCTCTTCCTGTATTGCTTCTACCCAAGCTGAATCACTTAGAGCTTTGGCAATCCTTTTGGGTTCTTCCTAGGATAGGAAATAAGAAAACAGATAAGTATGAAGGTCTTCATGAGTTTTCCCTTCACAAATAGCACTAATAAACCCTTCATCATTTGTAGTCTTTGTCATTCTCCTTGTCTGTACACTAGATTGCACATCACCAATCACATTATCAAGTGAATGATCTTTATGGATTCTTGTATTTGGAGTAGAAGGAATTGGATATGTGGTAGAAATATTGCTCATATCTAATTCTGTTTCATCTTTAAGTAATCAGCATGTGTGGTTTCAGTTGGAGCAGTAGTAACTATTGGACTACCAATATTAATATTTAGACTACCAGTATTATCGTTTGTACTGACAATATTAATACTTGGCCCAACAGTATTAACATCTTGAGCACTTTTCTCAGGCCTCTCTTGATTATCAATTCCACCTTCATCATCCTTCTTTCCAACATCATTAGAAGGTTGTGGTTCATCATTGTTGGCATTCTTTGAAGAAGAATCAAATAGCGAACCATCTTTCCATAGTGGCATTAAAATGTAATCTTGGCTAGATCCTGTCTCCTTGTTAGATTCACTTGCACCAATACTTTCTTTTGTACCTACAAAATCATTAGAGTTTGTACCTGCAACAACTGGCACATAATTCATTGATTCTGTTAGAACATCAATATCAAATAGCCACTTTGGTCCATCACCTACAGAAGAAAACCTAACTATGGGAGGTAGAAATACAAAAAAAAGTTCGTGGGGGAGGAGGGGGAGTAGGCGGGGGGGTCACAAGGCTTATCCTCCAAGAACCTAACATGCAAGTTTTTTTCTACTTTCCTTGTTCTAATATTGTATACCCTAAAAGCCTTGCTATTTAATGAGTATCCAACAAAGAATCCATCATCAGATTTTCTATCAAACTTACCTAAATGATCTGAGGTGTTAAGAATGGTAACATGACACCTAAATTGTTTCATGAAGCTTAGAGAAGGTGTTCTACCTCTAAAGAGTTCATAAGGGGTCTTGTTATGAGGCTTGACTACTAATACCCTATTCTGCACATAGCAAGCAGTATTAACTGCTTCAGCCCAAAAATGGTATATTTTAACTTAGAGTCAGCTAACATGGTCTAGCAACCATCAATTAGTGTTCCCCAATTTCTTTCTCTCGAGCAACACCATTTTTGCTAGAGTTTCTAGCTACACTAAATTCCTTCTTAATGCCTTTCTTTTTACTGAATTCTGTTCCATTGTCACATCTGATTATTTTTACTTTCTTTTCAACTAGATTTTCTATCTGAGTTATAAAGCTCTTAAGAATGCTACTAGTTTCATCCTTAGATGCTAAAAAGAAAACCTAAGTAAATATGCTATAATCATCTTCTAATCTAAGTCAAACCTATGCTAAACCTATGTTAGTTCTAATCCTAATTCTAACAGGTAAAAGGGGGGTTTCAGCCTGAGAGACTGGCACAGGTTGGTCGGTGACTACAATCAATTCAAGACACTTTAACCCATGCAAGCTAATTAACAGAAGATAAAAGAGCGGTCAAGCCTTATATAAGAAAACTGTATTAACCATTATTAATCTGATTAGAACGTTGGTTTGTTTATTTAGTGCAATGATTTCTTCTCTCGAGGTGGCATATCATTCTTAAGACTTAGGCGGGACTTCTTCCTAAGACCTAGACACATTAATTATGTCACAATTAAAGCATCCGCATAAAGCATCCTTATTTGCTGATTATAATCTATCTTAGGGATTAAAGCAATGGTGATCTTGTTAAACCCTAGCTCATAAAGACTTTACCCACTTACCGCTTAATGGTAATTTATACACTAGTAGTCCACTTGTCCAACTATCCAATGGAATCAGAACGTTATTTGTTGAATTATCTAGGTTCACCTTCTAGTCAACACGATCAATAAACCATTGGCAATATCCAATTAACTAGTTAAGCCCGAAGCGTATCCTAGACACAGATTTAGAAGGACAATATTTGTGATCCTATGATTCTAGATGTATAAATCACTACATGGAGAGCTATCCCATGCTCTAGATTACTTGGTTCGTATCACTAGATCCAGTTGAATGATAGGTCGCATACGAAAGCACGTAAACAAGTATAAATTGATAAACATAAACAAGCATACAACGATAAATCAAGAAATCAAGATAAACAATACCAAACATTCAAATCTTCATAATAATGGCTAATACCTGAAGGTATTAGCCTTCAAACGTCATAATAAATACAAGAGCAATTATTTAGCCAAGGTAAACTAACCGAGTTAACGAATGATACCAAAAACTGAATGATTACTAAAGTATATGGAATTACACGTTGTCTTCTATGGAATTGATAATGTTGCTTAACCTCTTCTGCTCTTTTTCTCCTCTGAAAATCGACTTTTGTGGTTTAGGTATCGAGAATATGATTTAGCACACTTAAAATTCGTTTTTGAGTTTTGTATTTATAGGGTCTGGAAGTCGGTTCGATACGGCGTATCCAAGGATTAGATACGGCGTATTGGGGGTTTCTTGGAGTAGGGACCACGCTTGATATCTTCCAGAATATTCACATACTATATCTTCAATACGGCGTATTGACATCTTCTGGATACGGCGTATTGAGCTTCATTCCTCTGTGGTCTTTGGTGAGTGCAGGCACGGATACGCCGTATCTTTCTTGATGGATACGGCGTATTGGTCTTCATAATAGTAATCTTCAAAATATCTTCATTTATGCTCCAGAATGCGCGCCTTTTGCTATCTTTCACCAAATACTCCATAATTATTGCAATTCTCAAATATAAACGATTAAGTAACAATTCTTTGCAATAACTATACAAAATGGGTTAATAACATGGGATAAATGATGCTATAAAATAGACGTTATTTAATGTCATCAGTATGATCACCCGGGATAGTTTCCCCAACGGTCTAGTGAAATTGAAACCACGTTAGGTTCGGAATCCTGATTGAGTGAAGCAAAGATATTTTTGGATAAGCTATTACTACGAAATTAAGAAGCAAAATTAATGACAATTAAGCAAATAAAACAAATTTTAAATCTAAAAAATGTAAACTAAAATTTTATAGATTAAAGAAAAATTTCAAAGATTATTAAAAACAAAGCCCTAATTTTTACTCGCTTTATAAAATGTTTAATTAAATAATTAAAAATCAAAATCTGCAATACTAATTAATAATTAATAATTAATTAAAAAACTTAACTAAGGGACTAATGGTGCAAAAACTATGAAAACTAACGGGAAACTAAACAAACTAACGGGGACTTAACTGAAAAAAAAATTAAAACAAAGTTACACTTTCTACCCTGAGGAATCTATCCGACAACAAAATAAGTCTAAATAAAGCATTCGAAAATTTTAAAGAGCTTAAATGAAAATCTCAATGGAAGAATGAGTTGTAAAGAAAGCCAGGGGTACAAGATTATAAAGGCTACTTGGATGAAACTCACAAAATAAGCTCCTCAAGAGCTTATCTTTAAGCTGTTACATAAAGGAGGCTTATCCCTTGGATTAGAAAATAAGTTATAAAAACTCAAAAAACTCGATCAAAAGAAAAAAGGAAAGAAGTTCTAAAGAGCTTATGATATGCTAATCTATAAATGAAAAAAATACTAAAGCTTAACTACTTTGCAAGCTACTGAAATTGATCATGAAATATAGCAATCACAGGAATAAGCAAAGAAACTCAAGATCCAAGCCCCCCCCCCCCCCCACCCCCCCACCCCCCACCCCGATAAAAACTTTATTAAGCTAAATTAGAATCTATACTTTGAGACTTAGTAAAACTAACACTATAAGCTATATAATTTAATCTGGAAATCTAGACCCATAAGCTAAATTAAAATTAAATTCCTTAAGGACTCTAGTACTGTTTTGGTTTTTTAGGTTTTTATGACTTTTGACAGTAAATTTTAACTAGGAAAAATAAGCTAGATAATTGCAAATTAGAAATTAAAATGTTTAAGCTATATTTAAAACTTTAAATTCCTACTGAATTAATACAGCTAATCATAAATTTTACTGTTCGATATTACAGCTGAGAACACAACAGTTAACTTGTGAAAGCAGTACTAACTTGAAAGTTAGTACTGGTAGTGTAAAGGTTCAGCAGTATTAACTTATGTTAATACTGTTAGTGCAAATTAAGAGTGCACTAAACCAAACACTCCTTTATCATTATGACAGAGTTGAGAAAAGCTTTTAAGAGAAATCTAATGAACAAATACTAAATACCAGATAAAAACTAGCTTAAAACAAACTTAGCAATCATGATTAAACAATTGAATAAGTAAAATTCTAAGATCTTAACTAATTAAACTAATGTTTTTGGATTTTATGAGTTTTTATGACAGAAATTGATAACTAAAGATCTATAACTACTTAAGCAAAAACAGATGAAGACAAACAACTAATAAGTACTAGAAGAGATATTTAAACACTAATAAGCAAAGAGAATAAGCAAATAAGCAATATTAAACATATAAGCTATAACTAAGCAATTAAACTAAAATTAGAGAAGAGTGAAAAGAGAAACTTACTTGATCCTTTAGCTAAACAAAAGGAACCAATAAAGGCAGCTACAAGCTCTCTAGCTTATGAATAAGCTAGAGTATAAGTCCTTGGGATCTCTTCCAAGTTAAGATCCCCTTCCAAAAGCTTAAATCCAATAAGATCCATAATAGATTTAACTGATTTAAGGTTTAAGTAAGATTAATTCTGAATTAAAACAGCATTATTTATGCTTTTAGCTGAAAGAGGGTTAATATGAGCTTATTGAGATAATTTTGGCTTATTAAGAGAGCTTATGACTTTAAATGAGAGCTTAGAAAATGAGATTTAAAACACTAAAAACTGAATTTCATTAATTAAAGAAGCTGATTACAATACTTGAAAAAGGAAATTACATTTAAGAAAATTACGAATTTAAGCTAAAAATTAATAAAAACTAAAAATCGACTACTAAAACCTAGATGGTGTGTGTGTGAGAAGTGAGGTCTTTTTATAGTGCCAAGCTGAAGCTTCTAGGTCCTCTTGCCTTGCTCTCCAAACTTTCAATCCTGGCCAATCATTTCTTCAATCATTGAAATTCCATATTTTTTTCAATTGTAGCTGTTTGATCAAGTGTGGAACATTGAGGATTGCAGCCGTGTCATTCCATTGATGTGACGTTTGTGTTAGTTTTGTGAGAGTTTTAGTACAAAAACCCACTTAAATTTGTGCTTCTTCATTGATTACGTGGCCTTTGAGCTTGAGCTAGGATAAGTATCCCCTTGATTAGACTAATTTGTCCTTGTATTTGTGTTAGGGAACTCTTGAATTGACTAATGCACCCTTTGATTTCGATTTGCCCCTTGGTTTTGACTGGTGGGTAACTTTCGGGACGATGGGTGAACAGTAAAAGGTTCCCGCCCTATTTTCGACAGTTAAAACTGTTGATCTTTGGGAAGTTTACACATTTGGTCCTTGTCTTTCTTTTCTCTCTCTCAAGTTATAAATAACTTCCGGAAATAGCAAGATTGGCCCTTGTGGATGTTACAAAAGGAGATTGGCTAAGGATTTGGGCTTCTGGGGCTTCGGCTTTGTACTCTTCTGATTCTTGTGTCCGTGCTTGCTCGTTTTTGACTGTTTTCTTGTGATTTATGACTTATCCGTACCTGCACACATAAAACACAAATACAAGCATATTTTTGCCATTTTTGGTCTGTTTTGGGTTTAATTGGGTTATTTTTGGTACAAACGGATATGTGTATTTTACACTTATCAAAATTCCCCAAACTAAACGATTGTGTGTCCTCACGCAATATCACATGCCTTATAACCAAATACCTTGAAAATTCCCCAATCTAAACCTTTGAAAAGTAGCAAAGATTTTTGATTGAGAAATTTAAAAGATCACAAGTTATAAAACACCCGAATTCCATTTTCAAAGATTTTTTCTCTTTTAATGATTTTTCTTTATTATTAACTTCCTTACTACAACTTATTTGTGTTGACATAATGTATTGTTTTCATTACCTTATTGGTAACTTTGAGGATCATAGAACAAAAAGCACAATTAAGTGTCTAAAAGATAACTTCATCATCCCCGATTTTTCACTTTTCCCATGCTAAGCTTAAAAACAAGATCATTGCTAATTATAAGTCATGATACTAACACTACTCATAAATATTAATTGTGTACTTACTTTTCCTCCCGCAAATCCTACTTTTGTATCTCAGGATTTTACTTAAGTCATATACCCGAAGGCTCTTTAAGACTTTTGTTTCGATATTTATTAATTCCAAAAATAAAGTGCAATGGTAAAGAACGCAATAATTAGTTCCTAGCCCTTTTCAAAAGATCAAATGTAATCAAGATTAAAGTCCACATCGAGGCGACCAAAATTTGGCTTTTATTAGGCTACTTAAGCAAGGCACCATTCATGTCATATACCCTAAGGCTCTTTAAGACATGAATGGACCAATCTTATTTGCACCATATACCCTTAGGCTCTTTAAGGCACAAAGTAAGACAAAAATTAAGCAACATTATTAAACCTCAGTCCTTTAGTAGGCTACAACATCGGCCACGCCTCCGACACGATGTAGCAAACATATTTCGACTTCGGATTATATAAGTAAAACCGGTGCCTTTTATCTCGAAGCCACATCGATAGCGAGTCGACAAGAGGTTATTCTACTTATTATGACACCGGACCCCACCTTATATGAAAACTCCAACATCGGCCACGCCTCCGACACGATGAAGTAATCTGGCAGAGATACTTATTTATTTATTATTTTTGCATTTTTTTAGCCAAATTGAGTATTCCTGATGTGTACTTATCCTAATCACAAAGGAACTAAAGAAAACTTCTATTAGCTAATTATAAACCAAAAAACCATACAACTCTATTTATTAAACATTTATATAGAAGTGAAACAAGCTAATGGGAGAAAAAGCCACAATTAATACTCATGAGCTTGAAAGAGAACCAACTACTCTACGTTTAATGTCATGACTTATAAATAACACTATCATTTCTTGTTCTTCGCAAAAGAAATTCGCAAATACTTAGCCTATATAAAATTCAACTTGGCATATTTAAAATCTACTTGAGATTAGCACAAGTCTTCATTTACTAATGATTCAAGTCTAGCATATTTAAAGTCTATGTGAGACTAGCACAAACTATCATCATTAATTGTTAAGGGAGAAAGCTAGAACTCAACACGTTCGATCGGGTCAAAAATTACTTCTTATTCTTACCAACGGAAAACCTACATTTGTGTCTTAACACTTAATTTTTTTTTACTATTTTTGTGGGAAAACGGGTACGTGAGAACAAAACAATAAGCAAGTAACATCAAATCGATAGATTCCCTTCCCCAAACTAAAATGAAACATTGTCCTCAATGTTTAAAGTCGGGTCTCTACGAAAATCTAAGCCGTTTATGAAGTATGCAAAGATAAACGTTAATCGATAAGACGAAAGGATATGGATCTCCCCAAACTAATTTCACTCAAAGGATGAGAAGCTCGAGTTTGAACGGGACAAATCAACCGGACACGAGAGGCTTCATTGAATTTGTTGGGAGAATCCTGCAAAAATCACAAGCAACAAACAAGCATCGAGAAATCGGAGAGAGTACAAGCCCCTCTCAACACAACACATTAGATAATAGAAAGTAGAAAGGAAATAGAAAGGATAAGCATGGGGTGAACTCCCACGAAGCGGCTTGTTTTTTATCACCGAGTCGCAAGCTCGACTCGATCCCTGAATTTAGTTGTCCTTAGGGAGAGCAAATGGAACACTTTCGTTGAAACTGCCACTAGATTATGAAACGTGATGATACCGGGGTCAAAAACAAAATTCGCACTCCTAAAGGAAAAAATCAAAGGTGATTCCTTGGTATAAGTGAAATGTGGAAGAAAAGTCCAAATGATAATATTGCTTTGGTAGAAATCTTCATTAAGCACAACATTCTTCTTAACCAAAATGGGCCCAAAATTCAAAAAATCATCCGGTGGTCTTGGCGGAGGTAGAAGAAATGACGGTTCTTTGAAAACTAAAAGAGTCCCGGAGGAAATGTTCTCTTTTAAATTCTCCTCCAATGTTACAAGATTTTTATCATGAATGGTATGATAAACTAGTATACCTGGTTTGAATACTTTGTCCTCGTTTCCGAGAGAATTCAAGATAACACTAGCCGACAACTCCGCAGTGAAAGGCGAGTCGGAATCTAACAAAGGAGATGGTAAAATTCTTGTGGTGGTAGAGTCAAATGAAATGGGTAAGTCCTTTTTCAAGTCCTTTGGTTTGGAAAAATGATCATTAAAATCAATTGGATTATCAAAAGTGATTCTAATTGGCATGACAATGGTATGGATTGGAACATCACTTGAAACTTCCTCTTCATTTTCCTTGATTTCTTCAACTTCTTGAGAAAGAGGTTTTGGTTTCTTATTTAAGAACGTTGCCAAGAGACAAATTATCTTTTTCCTTATCGCAATTCGAGTCATTATTTTCCACACAAATCGGACCAACGAGAAAAACATCGGCGTTTTCCATGAACAAACCTTCTCTCCGGTGAGAGTAGGGGAAGTAGGATTGCTACTTGAAACTTCAAAGGTGGGAGGGAGGGTAAGATCAATTCCCGGTGGAATCGAATCATTTTCTTCTGGTGAAGTAAGTGTGACGAAAGTAGAAGACTTAATCTCGACATCCTTATTGTTTTCTTCAAAGAGAGGATTCACGTTGCTAGATTTGAAACTATCATCGAATTCGAAAAGAAAATTTGAAATAATTTGAAAGTCCTTTTTAAGAATGGAAACACATCATCACCCGGTGGTAATGAGTTAGGAAGAGTGAATTTATCGAAAGTAGAATCACTAGTCTTCATTGGAAAGGAATCATCGGATTGAATAGTGGGACTGCCACTATACATCTGAGCAAATAAGTCCTTAAAACCAATGTAATTCGGAACGTTAAAAATATCAATCATGTTGATTGATTCAACTCTTTGAATACCATTAAGTTTCGATTTTTCACTTTGCATGTTCAACGTTAAACTTTCATTTCCATCACGAAGGATCAACTTTTCATCGTAAACATCAATTAAAGCTCGTGCGGTTCGTAAAAATGGTCTTCCGAGAATTAAAGGAATTTGTTCGTCGGGAGCGTAATCAACAACTACGAAATCGGCCGGGTACGTAAACTTTCCTACGGGAACAAGCACATCCTTACAAATCCCATCCGGTCGACAAAGTTGACGGTT